>PVIU01003010.1:0-155816 GCA_004026605.1 Ondatra zibethicus | reverse complement strand
GGGGAGGGCTGAGGAGAACTTGAGGGAATGGGATAGTTGAGATGGAGGAAGGACAGAGATGAGAGCAAGGAAAGAGATATCTTAATTGAGGGAGCCATTGTAGGGTTAGCAGAAACCTGGCTCTAGAGAAATTCCCAGGAATCCACAAGGCTGACTCCAGCTAAGACCCTAAGCAAGAGAGGAGAGAGGGTCGATCTTGATTTGCCCTGTAGTCAGACTGATGAATATCTTAAATATCACCAAGGAACCTTCATCTAGCAACTGATGGAAACAGAGGCAGAGTTTTGCAACAGAGCACTGGACTG
Organism: Ondatra zibethicus; assembly: GCA_004026605.1. Classification (NCBI taxonomy): domain Eukaryota; kingdom Metazoa; phylum Chordata; class Mammalia; order Rodentia; family Cricetidae; genus Ondatra; species Ondatra zibethicus. The sequence continues at coordinate 155,511 of PVIU01003010.1, read as the reverse complement.
AGGTGCCAAAGTACAGCTGAAGAGTGGAAGGAGTGAGAATAAGAGTAAAGAGGTCAAGACCATGAAGGGTTCACCCACTGAAACAGTTTACCTGAGCTAATGGGGGCTCACCAACTCCAGCTGGACTGGGAAGGAACAAGGATAGGACCAAACTAGTCCCTCTGAATGTGGTTGACAGTTACATGTTTGGGGCAGACTACGGGGCCACTGGCAGTGGTACCAGTATTTATTCTTACTGCATGTACTGGCTTTTTGGGAACCTATTCTCTTTGGATGTATACCTTGCTCAGCCTAGGTATAGTAGGGAGGGCCTTGGACCTTCAACAAAGTCACGTGCCTTACTCTCTATGAGGATTGGAGGGGTGTGGAGAGGGAGGGTATGTGGAGGGAATGTGGAGGAGGGGAGGGAGTGGGAACTTGGATTGGTATTTTTTAAAAATCTAATGAATTAAAAAAGAATCTTAAACTATATTCACACAATACATAGTAATTGCTGATGTTCTTAACAAGTGCTGCTGCTTCTTAGGCTTAACTATGCTACAAAATACAGAGGACAGTGCATGACAAATAGTATAGCCAATTAAAATTGAAGAAATAATGTAACAAGCAGGATGGTAGTGGTGCACGCCTTTAATCCCAGCACTCGGGAGGCAGAGGCAGGCGGACCAGCCTGGTCTACAAGAGCTAGTTCCAGGACAGGCACCAAAGCTACAGAGAAACCCTGTCTCAAAAAAAACCAACCAACTAACCAACCAAACAACCAAACAAAAAAAAAAACACATAAAATTTCAATGGTGAATATTTTCAGGAGCAATGGTGAGAGGTGCTAAGCTATAGAACACTAGAATCCTGGAAAGAGGACTATTGAGAAACACATTCAGATTATTGTTTCTTCCTCCCCCATCCTTTGTTCTTTTGGCAAAAGATCTTGCTCCTTGCTTGCCTTTTGAGTAGGGATTTAGTCAGATCTAGGATTATAATAGGGATTGCTTTGCTAAAAGCCTCATAAGCAATTGAAAACACCACCTTCCCCCCTCCCTCCCTCACTTCACAAGATACTTAGTATTGAATGACCAAGGGTTGCTTCAGAAAAGATAGTACAAGTGTACCTGATAGGTAACTGAAAATATTATTTAATTTTATTACTTTAATTACAAAAATCATAAAATGTACTGTATATACAATAAACACAGATTATGCAACAAATACCTGTTTTCAGATTGACTCAGGTCTATTTATGGAGTAGTTTGGCTTTAGCAATGACTAAAATCAGATTTGAATGCTATTATAAAGAGGCACAGACTGCCCTTACATAACTTGTATTTATATTTATCAATAAAAGCTGAGACTTAAAGCTTGCAGTAATAAATTTGTGGGGAAAGCAGGGAAAATTTATTATCTGTGATCCCTTCTTTATCTCTTCCTATTACATCTGGGACAACTGTAGTACTTAGGTGATATAACTGAATCTTAGTGAAGGGCTTTTCTATTTTTAAGCACAAATCATGCATTAGAAAACCCCAAAGTAAAAAAATTAACATAGCAAATGTCAGAAAATTAAGCAAATTAAATGATACTGTCAATAGCAGGCAGCACTGTCAAAGGACTATTAAATGCAGTTAAATAGGATCAGGAATGGGTAATAGAGCTTTGAAAGTAGATAGGAAGGCAACAGAAGCATTTAATGTCAACCGTAAAAGATATGTCGTGCACAATAGGTATTATATTAAGCCATCTTTATTATTTTACCACTTGCATAGCTGACACGGATGAGTACAAATACAAGTAAAAATCTGTGAGGTGTTCCAACTATTAATTTGCACTAGTGTTAAATGTCAATTATAACTAGTGCTAGTATGAAGAAGATTTGTGTCTTAATTCATTTATATAATTCAAAACAACCTTATTTCCAAAAGTGCAAATCACAAAACTGTTCATGATATATAATCTTTTAAAGCAAGCTTGTTATGTTGATTTTTATAGTATTATTTCTCTTTTCATAAATGTTTATGTACCAGGTATCAAGTGATATGTTTTATTTGTAAATTCTGTTGTAATTAAGATACAAAGAGTCATAAATGAGGGGAGAGGGGTGAGTTAACTTCATGTTACTTGAGAAAAGTAACATTTATATGATAACAAATATTACTTCCTTTGTTCTTTTCATGCAGTCTTGACATTATTAAAGGGGCTAGAAGAGAACACTTTGGAGTTCATATTGAATTTCTCACTTTCATAATGAAGATGTGGTCCTCTGTAATCTAAAATTAATTTAAAACTAGTGAAGAAGAAGTAATATTAAGTAATATTCTACTATGTCTGCTTTGTTCTCTTATTCAAATTTAACAAACGTTAGTAGCTTTCAGAACAAAATTCACAAAAGATTTAAAATTAAATACCCAAGTTAAATTAGTCAAGTTTGCCTTCCATTATTTAAACAGGACATATTTTTTATATTAACTACTTTGAAAATTACCTTCTTCTCAATAAGACTTACACCTCTGTCGATTGAACTTCAGAAGAAGTGACCATTTCATAAACTGCACGTTATTCGTTTAGACAAAGAAAACGACAGGATAGTAGGAAAAGAAATAGGAAGCACCACAGAAAATAGAAGCTTCAGCACTGCTTCGGGATTCTCTGTCCCAAATGTAAGTCTAAGAAGAACAGTTGTTCATTTGCTCATACTCTTCTTTGACTAAAGGTATGATTTTTTTAAGTGACAATGGTTTGCTTTGCATCTATTTTTGATGGTTCATAGATCATTCGAGTTTTCTTTATAGCACATTGGCATCTACGAATATATTGTAAGACCAAAACAGAAACAAGAATACACCTTTCAAGTTAATAGGAGACCAAAAGCAGGTAAAACGTACCTTGCAGTTTAAGAATAGTGTTTGCAGTTGAGACAGTGAAGAATATGTTCCTGTTCGTCCTATATTTGTTTGAACCATCTGCACTGGATGAGCTTGATCACAGGTGGGTGGGAGGTACATGGGGAGGAAGTATGTTAAGACGTATGCTTGACCCTGATGGGAAATACAGTGGCCCTGTGCTTTGCCTTTTTAAGCTCCTGCAATACGTGACTTATAGTTATTTCCTCGGAACCAAGGAGTGGACCTGGTCAAAGTCTATAATCTTGACCAGTATTTAATTAAAGCTTGCTTCAAATTTGGCTCAAAATTATGGAACTGGTTTTTCTCTTAAATCTCAGTATTAACACTGTAAGGGTTAAAGTTAACCCAGGAATGAACTCTACTTGCCCAAGGACATATAACTTACTGGAATGTAGGGGCTGTTCATGTAAGATAACAGCGCACGTGTTTTTAACTTCAGTAAACAAGGTTGGTTGCCCAATTGCATAGGATGTGCTTGATCACATGTAGGTGTGAGGTACATAGGAAGGACATATGTCATGATGTATGCTTGCCCCCAATTGGATGAAGGATGGAAGTACCATAGCCTGTGGGTCCTGCCTTTATGAGCACCTGACTTACATAACTCAGCACTATCCTCTGGGAATCTGGGATATGGACCTGGCCAATGGCCATCTTACTAGCCAGTATTGAGTAAAGCTTTCTTTAATTGGACAATCATGGATTTGGTCTTTCTCCTCATAATTTTCAGGTTTAATGGTACACATCATATCTAATGGTGATAATACTGTGATAGTACTCATAGAGCTCCTGATTGTGTTGTTTTTCTAGCATGAAAGGCTTAGTTGAAATTATTTCTTCATCCATTCTTACTGTGACTCTCTTATTTCAATAAGCTGCTGCTAAGATGATCTAAACTGACAAAGAAGCGGTATGGTTTTCTACACCTCACCGAGGCTTTTGCATCATTCAGAAAGACAACATCTCAAAGACCTTGCTTAGGGGTAAAAGCCCTTGGATCTACCTTTAAGCTCAAACTTACAAGGCAAAGAGAAACAAGAAGGCATGACGGCATGTAAAACTACAGCAGCTGCAACACTTCTGAAGCAGGACACTCAGAAAAGGGCACAGGCTATTAATGTTTCTAGAAACATCGTGTTTAATTCCTCTGTGGAAGATTTAGCAGCTTAGTAGAAAGATGCAGCTAAAGGAAAAGAGGAGCTCTCTGAGAAAATTTGCTAAAACTAATATTAGAAAGAAAATAATTCAGAAATGGTTGCCTCTAATAATCTGCTACCCCAAGGCTAGAAGAAAAGGTCACCGCTAATTGGTACAAAAGTAGCTCTGGATATTTATGAAGTGGTACCCCGATTTTAATTTTACCCAAATACTACCCTTTACCTGCAATTATGCCAGGACACATCACAAGTTATAGGTCCCAGAAAAGAAGGCAGGGAACGCCACACTTAAAAAATGAACTTCTTTTCTGTTTAAAATCTTTTTAAAGTCACAATTAACTTTTATAATATGATCAAGTAGGGAGACAAAAGCTGTCAATTGTAGAGAACAGAAGTGAAGTAGTAAATTGAAGTCATACATTATAAAAATATTTCTTACATAATTTTATTTAATATAATCACAATTAAAGACAGTACTTTTCCAACACCATACTGGTTTAAGTAAACAGATAATACAAACTGCAGAGTCCCACTATAACTAAAATTAGCCCTTACATCCAAAAAAAGGAAGAGGAGAAGAAATAAAAAAAGCTATGTTTTCCAAATAATCAGAAAAATCTGAGCATATTAATTATCTTATAAGGGGTGTAATTTTTTACAAATTTTGTTTTATATATCTAGTAATAAAGACTTCTCCTTATAACAGAACTTAATTATGACCTGTCCCAGTAGGAATTACTATTTTATTTGGATGACTTGTGAGAGACAAAAGTAAAATAATAAATCTACCCACTTGCTCATTGGAATCCAGAACTTCTTCCTTTTCACTGAAAAAGGAATATTTTCCAACCTATAAATGAATGTGTACTTTGAATAGACACTTAACTTTTGAGGGTGGTGCGTGTGTACATGTGTGTGCACGTGTGTAATTTTTAAGAGAATAAAATATGCAGCTATTCTATAATTTTCTATATTAATCATGGATATAACAGTACAAAGTTATGATTATTTACAAGATACCTTACTTTCACAAGCATTTGCATTGGCAATATGGTTAAAATATGAAAATGGCTAGGGGTCAAGAATTCTGTCCAGGAATATGTCTCTATTTCTTTTAAACATCATTGACTACTTCCTGCCACCCAAATCAGGATAATTTTGCAGGAAGTAAGAGAAGATTTATTTTAAACATTATATATTGTCATTCTCACCTCTCTTCTCAAGGACAGAATGGGAAGACTTAAGAGAAATAAAATTGGCTCCAAACAGCAAATAATGCTGACATAACTAGATTCCCCTGATTTTTCTTTTTTAAGTTCATGGTCATTTTGTGGAATATCAGATTGAGAAAATGGAGATGAGGACTGGTTTTGTGAAAGAGAAAGCATGAAAATAGAATTGTTCTACTGCAGCATCTGCAAAGAGGGCAAGTGTGCAAGGGCCTAAGAATGCAAAGCACAGGAAGCATAAAGTGTTGAATATGTAAGCATAAGAATAATGCATAATACACAGATCTGTGCAGAGAGCAATCAACTTGACCATAACACTGTACTGTGCCTTGCATCTTTCTCTACTAGGAAGTTTCCATTCTAAATAAGACATGCAAATTGATCAATACTATTTATGGAAACTGGAAAAACATTCAAATTGCCAGATGGGAACATTAGTCTTTTCATGTGTCCTTCTTGGACCATATCCCACTATGAATTCAACAATTTATTATTTCTAATGGTTTCCTAAAATCTCACTATGTTGGAATTGCATTTCTAAATTTATTTTTTTTTGTTTTGGCCCATTATTTAATAATCTGCTATATTCCATCACTAAGTATGGGCATCTCCTGGGTCTTCCATGTTAGGGCTTTTAGGACCATTAATTGTGGCTCTCAGTGTTTGCTATTAGTGAATAAGAGCTAATTTAAGGGGTTGGAGAGATGGCTCAGCAGTTAAGAGCACTAGCTGCTCTTCCAAAGGTCCCAGGTTCAATTTCCAGCACCCACATGGTAGCTCACAACAGTCTGTAACTTCAGTTCCAGGGAATCCTCCACTCTCACACAGGTGTATAGTCAAAACACCAATGCACATTTAAAAAAAAATGAAAAAAAAAGTAATTGAAATTTGCACACAAAAATAAGAATCTACACATACACAGTAGTTTTAAAGTTTTTTTTCTTCTTAGAAAAGCTCAGTAATGTTTATGTTTGACCCTAACCATCTGCTGATATGCTGACCAAGCTACATATAAAAATATTATCTATAAAGTACCATCATTTTTATGACCATATCACTTCAGGTATTAAAGATATACACAATTTACATGTTGTCTGAAACATACGTAAAATCAGTAGTGGATTATTCATATAGAATCATACTGCTTAACTATAGGCTAGTTCCACATATTTGAAGATAATTTTTCAATCACTTGATTAGGAAACAAAGTAAATGTTTACTTTTGATTAAAGTCTACTGAAGAGCGAGTATTCATTATAATTTTTCAATACAGAAAAAATTAATGCATGGTAGTATTAGCCTTTCTAACAACTGTGAAAACCTTATGCTTTTTTTGTTTTATTTTTTCATTTCTTTGTGTCCAGAATATACCTTGCCTCCATGACAGCACTGCAGAGTTGTAAATAATGTATGAAAAAGTTCCTCGTTCTCTGCCCGGAGAGTACTATACTGCTTACCTACAGTGTACCATGTCTACACTAGACAAACATCAGAATAGGCCACTAAATCTGAAATCTCAAGTTAATATCTTCCCAAGTGGAAAGGGAAAATACCATCTTAGAATCCAGAACGCCTTCAAACAAATAGTTTAAATCCTTAGAATGCGCCTATACAACAGATTAAAACCCCTGAAACTTCAGAAAGGGCTGTTCTCCTGAGGAATTTAGTAAGAATGCGGAAAACAGAATTAATTTCTTAATGTCACCTGTAAAGTCTCACTACTTCTGCAGTTTGCTTCTTGGTCTTAAAGGGCAGAGTGACAAAAAAAGGATGAGAAGATGGTAAAGCCGAAACAAAGGCTGTAACTGTCATTCTTGTTTTAATTTGTTTCTTCCGATTGTGTTTAGGAATTTTGTGGAATGAACTGTGATTTGAGGATAACAATCAGGTGAAAGTCAAACTCAAGCACAATGGATATGAGTAATGGCATAGAGTTAGATTCAGCTTTAAAAAAAATAGAGCGTCACTGCTTTTCTTCACTTGTTGAGATTAAACATTACTGAATAGAAAGGTCATATGAAGCTACCACACAGAGGAGACATTCAAGTTCCCCCTTAAAATAAACCCTACTTTCATCGAATTCCATTCATAGTGCTTTAGATTCATATTTCTATTTCCTTCATGCCTAAATTTCAAACTTCAGAAACAGTTTTAGGTATATCAAAGGGACATTCTGGTGGGTTCAGCATTTTTTATTATTGTTAAGGATTCAACAAGCAGTTCTCAAGAGCATATACCACAATGAGTTCACCACTACAGGCTAAAAGTAAATTTCCATCTTTTAAAGCAAAATATGACTATACTCCCTGTAGCAATTTTGAACATATAGCATCATCGCTATTTTAAAGAAAGCTGACACTAGTTATAACCTTAAAAGCTTTCCTCAGCTGTGCATGGAGACACAGGACAGTATTCCTAGCATTACAGAAGTTGAAACAGCAAGTTAAGGAGTTGTGACACAGGGAGACTCTGTGCCAAACAAAACAAAACAAAACAGAACAAACGAAAGCAAACCAGATGAAAATGAGCCCATAATCAGGGCCACTGATTTTAGAATTTTTTTTAAGCATTTTGTTTTCTAGAAGGTCTAAGTATCAGCATTTACAACTGCTTTACTAGACTGATTTCACATATATCCAACTATTTGTTTCCAAATGAAAGGTATGTAAATATGCATGTGGTCTTGTGAATTTAGCTCCTCAATGTTAGCCTGACTGTGAATTGTTGATATGGATGTAGAGCTACCAAGAATTTATTGCTGTAAAATAATTGTTTGTCCTAATTTCTCCCATACTTCAATAGCTAAAGAATAACTGCTATATCCATAGTCTCATAAAAATCATGTTGCATGGAGCTTCTCTCCTCCTGTCTTACAGAGATCAACAATGAAGAAATGTGCAGCATAGAAGATTGTATTGCATTAGAATAGAGAAGCCAAAAGTGATTGAAATTTCTGTAGAGGACATCATTAGTGCTTTCTTAGAACAGTTCTGCATATAAATCAGGCAGAAATGGTCTGTGCTCAACTTGTTCAATAGTAGTCAAAGAATGATCAAAATAGACCACACAGTAATGCTCTATTTCTAGCATCATAAATGCAAACCTAAATCTATTAATCAATACAGGTGTGTTCCAAAAGTAACATATAGTTTTCATTGAGAAATAAGAAAAGCAAATATTATACAATTAATATAAGTATATATTTCATCTTATGATTTATATGAAGTGCCAAAAAATGAATCTTAAGTACCTGGACTTAAAAATTAACAGCATTTTGGAACTTACTGCAATCTGCAATCTATTTTATCTCAAAACCCCACCCCATCCTTGCCATGCCCCTTCAGCACATGCTTTAAATATTTTTTAAGGTTACCAATAAATTCCTGATAGTTAAATCCTTTTCTAAAAAAAATATTGGGGTATTACTATAGTTTTGGGTGCTTTCAAACTCAATGTTATGATCGAAAACTGAAATGTCTCCATAGGCTCAGTCTCCATCTTGTATGTACTCTAAGAGCCTAACACTACTGGCTGGGTCCTAGTCACTGATTACTAAATACTACTTGGATGAATGGTATACTTTTGTTTCCTAGGTGGTTGTTGTCTTATTCTGGGTTTCTATTACTGCAATGAAACACCATGACCTAAAAGCAAGTTGGGGAGGAAAGGATTTATTCAGTTTATACTTCCACATTGCTATTCATCACTGAAGGATGTACAGGAACTCAAACAGGGCAGGAACCTGGAGGTAGGAGCTAATGCTGAGGCCACGGAGGGGTGCTGCTTACTGGCTTGCTCACATGGCTTGCACAGCCTGCTTTCTTATAGAACTGAGGACTACCATCCCAGGGATGGCACCACCTACTATGGGTTGGTCCCTCCCCCATTGATCACTAATTAAGAAAATACCTTACAGCTGGTTCTCAGAGAAAATGCCTTATAGCTAGATCTCAAGGAAGCATTTCCTCAACTGAGGCTCCTTCCTCTCTGATGACTCTAGCTTGTGTCAAGTTGACACAAAACTATATAGTACAATTATTTTACTTTTATTTATCAGAATTTTTAATGTAAATCACAAGATCATAAATATGTTACACACTAAGTAGGGTTCTTAGGCTAATGTAATATTCTACCATTTATAAAATAGAGAACAATGAACTTCATGGGAGAGGGATCATCTTGAGTAAGAATGAATAGCAATCTTGACCTAGTCATACTAAAGCACGAAACACAACATTCCTAAGAGTTTAGTTATCCGGGAATAGGGGTGCTACCAAGTGCTACATGATATGTGTCACAGGTTTGTCTTTGGAACTTGCCTATTGGGGTCACATCTGATGAGAAGGGCTGTGAATTAAACAGAATGCTGTTCCTCCTAAATTTTGTATGGCATAAACAGTGCTACTAGGCACAACAGTGAAGTACAATTACAGAAGAGAGAGGTATCCTGTCCTCACTTCATCCATTATGACCATGAAGTTTTGACACCATGAGGGCCATGCATGAGTATCCTAGCTGCTACAGCAAGCAGCAGGCATGGGATATGCATGTCACAAGGGAAAGAGTACTGCATGCAACTTTTTGTTTATGAAGTGGCTCCTGAAAACTTCAGGAAATACTTCTGAGACCCCTTTCCACAGCTGAAGTTCTGAGTGTATAGAAGGAGGCAGACCCAGCAAAATATGTTGAATGTATATGAAGCAGAGGATGGGGAAAATGTGAGCTTTATTTAGAAGTAGTTTTTCTCTAACAGAGTTGGTTTCTTCCTATGCTATATATAACACTGTCACTTACTCCCCTATCTATTCCCAAATGGTAAATTATAGCTTCTCATTTATACTGTTTTCTTGCTGATATATAAAAACTAAGAGTGAGTATCTCCTGAATTTCTTACTGTTTCAAATGCAGTTTTCTTGGTTGCTCTGTGCTCTTCTGAAGCCAAAATATATTTACTCTGTTCCTTGGTTTCATTTCCTCACAATTTTTCTCTTATGAGTATTATTAATGTCAAAATTATATATTTATATCTAGTCATAACAAAAGGAGCTATAGTAGATATTGCAGAGATGCCCACTTATGTTTATTTACAATGGACAAGGAAAGAAGCTGTTGGCTTGGCTGAAGCAGAGAAGCCAGGTCTAGATTTCTCTTGCTATTTAATAGTAAAAACCCATGTGGAGTTATATATTTGTATTTTAAGTATGTTTTTCATTTATGTGATGCCTTGCTCTATGTTCTTCTTTTTCCTCAAAAGCTTATGCTTAACTTTATTAGGGAAAGATCAGGAATACCAATGGGTAATTATCTCTAAAGTGAATTGCAAACACACAAAAATTAAGTGTTATAATAAATGAAGTAACAAAGAGGGTCAAGAAAGGATTAAGCAAATTTTTAATTGATGAGTCTATACTTAATTAAGTATAAGTTAAGGAAAAACAAGATGGTTCTTCTCTGCACTAAACCTGGAGAAAAAAGGGACACAAAAGAGAAATGACAGAGGTTGAAGGAAATTTCTCTAACTCCTATGTCACACAGATACAATATTCTTATCTCCATTATAAAGGACTACAGTCTTGTTTTTAATAAAAGGTATGTGTGCCATTCAAAGCAAGTATCCCATTTGGCTTTACAGGTATAGTATCTAAACCTGTATATGTTACTAAGGTGGCATTTGTGAAACTTTACAGTTGAAGTCATACTATCTGTTCTTATAGTTTCAATATTTCCTCATAATTCTGTTACAATACTGAAAAATATTCTTAAGTATTTATTTTATTTGCATGGGTGCATGTTTGGACAAGTGTGTATGTGTGTGTGCATGTGTATGCATATACACACACACGTGGAAGTCAGAGGTCAATATTGGGTGTCTCTTTCCTTTCTATTTAAAGACTTCTTTAAGATTTTACTTATTTATTTTGTGTGTTTGAGTGTGGGGAGGTTTGCATGAACGCTGCAGCACAAGTGTGGAGGTCAAAGGACAACTGTAGGCATCATTTGTTTTCTTCCTTCATGCAGGCCTAAGGACGGAACTCAACTTATCAGGCTTGACTGAAGATGCCCTGATGCAATGAGTCAGCTCGCATGCCCCTGATAAGGTCTCTCACTGAACCTGGAGTTCACCAATCCAATTCAACTAGACTGGCTGCCCAGCAAGTCTCTGAGATCCTCCTGTCTCCACATCTCCAGCTATATGTTTACAAGCACAAGTCACTGCACCCAGCTTTTCCATGGGTGTTGGGAATCCAACATCAAATCCTCAACTTGCACAGTAAGCACTTTACTGAGCCATCTGCTCAGATTCTGAGGGAGGATATTCTTTAAGAAGAAGGCAATACAAAGCTCTTAAAGGCAAGTCTCTCTTTCTTTCTTTGTATGTATGTGATAGTCTCATGTAATTTACATGTCCTGATGCATCCCACTGATCATGTTCCGATTGCTTAAAAACTTTACATTTCCACTCTCTAAAGAATTTCATGTTAATACATTAATCTCGGACTCCAGCCCCTTATAATGTGGCACTAACTTATTTTTCAGAGTTTCTCCCTATTTTTATGCTTTTTATATCCCTTCTGGTTTCTATACTACATTGTTTGCTATTGTGAAAAAGGCTTTGCTGTTTCTTGTTTCCGTGTTTTTCTTTATGACATTTCATTTTACTGCAGCCATGACCCTCACCTCCAACTTTCACTGCTACAACCCCTACTCATTCGTCAATATTTTTCTTCTATGATTATTTTTCTGATATATCCAAGAAGCCGTACTATCTTCTTCCTCTAAATTCACGTAGTAAACTATTTTAAAGATTTATTTATTTATTTTAAGAATATGAGTTCTCTATCTGCATGTACAACTTTAAGGCAGAAGAGGGCATTAGATCCCACTATAGATGGTTGCAAGCCACCATATGGTTTCTGGGAATTGAATGTAGGACCTCTGGAAGGGCAGTCAATGTTCTTAAGTGCTGCACCATCTCTCCAGTCCCCAGATAGTATGTTATTAATTCCTCTTGTTTAATACCTAATCCCTTTTGCATTATTCTGTAGTCTTTCTGTGATTTTTATCTTTCATAGAAGATACAATGGTTTTATAACTAAGGGAATCTTATCTTAATTATTTCTGCATCTCCTATCATGTCTGGCACAGTACTTTTCATGGAACAGATGTACAACAAATTAATGAATATTTAGGGCTCATTTCCTAACCTGAGCTTAAATCAGCAAAGCCTATGATATGGGTTACTATTCAGGCAGTGGATATCAGTACAACACAAGTAGTTATCTGCTGCCTTTGTGTAGTCTGACTTGTTGGAGCTTCCATCATACTATTTATTGATACTTTTAGTGACATTTGAGATATAAGAATCTACCATAAAATATCCCATAGTACTTCTGCTATCAACTTGACACAGGTCAATATTATTTGACAGAGTCACAATTGGGAGAATGCCACATTGTCAAACTGGTCTGTGATTATGTTTGTGGGGTATTTCCTTAATTTCTAATTGATATGAGTGTTCAGGTCACTGTGGGAGGTGCTCCACCTGTCCAGGATCCCAGTTCCTGCCTTGAGTTCCTGTTTTGGTTTCTCTTGGTGACTCACTATAACATTGAAAATAAAATAAAAGTTCTTCCCAAGTTGCTCTTGATCATGGTGTTTTATCACTGCAACCGAAAGCAAACAAGAACAGTGTTCCAAACAAAAATGGCATACTCAAGTACACTCAGTTGACTGGACCAGAGGCAATAGTTGGGAATGCCTTCTTATTTGCCTATGATGCTCTTTGTGTGTCTTTCTGTGTGACAGATAACAGGTTCCATGGTAAAGACTGGCAATTTAAGCAACTAATGTAATTTTGCAACACTTCAATTTTCTAGTACCTCACTTGTTTAAACATGAGATTGAAAACAATTGTGCATTGAAAACGTCAGTGGGAGAGCTCTGGGTTTGCATGTTGTAATTTCATCTGTAAGTGGTGATAGTGAAGATAACAAGCAGACTGGCAGAATGATACATTTTCACTGCTTCTGGTCAGTTGGCTGTATTTTGAGGTGGCTATTTTGGGGGCTGGGCTGTCTTTTCAAACTTTTCTTTCCTTGGGCAATTAGTATTCTTCATAGTTTGGCTTTTCTGCTTTTATCTTATCCTATTGACGTGGCAGTTACGCTAAAGGGCTAAGAATTCCAGTGTAGAATGGAGGAAATTTTGAGAATATCAAACAAAAGTGATAATGGAATGGAATCAAACCATGCAACTAAGAAACCTGCAGAAGTCTCTAGCTCTGCTTCCAGAGAGAGATAGGAAGATTTTTTTCCTCTTTCTTTCTTTCTTTCCTTTTCTTTTCTTTTTTTTTGGGGGGGGTGGTTGTTATTGGCTTATGATTCATTTTCGCTCCAAAACCCCTCTAGTTTTTAACTCAGGATGTCTGCTTTGGTTGTTGCCTCTAGAAATGACTACCAGAGAGCTAAATGGACTACTTTTTTTTTTTTTTTTTTTTGTAATTACAAACTGTTTGGCCAGTTAGCTCAGGCTTATTATTAGCTAGCTCTCACAACTTAAATTAACTCACTTTTATTATTCTATATTTTACCACTAGGCTTGTGACTTGTTACCTCATATCTTGCTTCCCTGGCAGCTGCTGGTGTCTCCCAGACTCAGTTTCTTTTTTCCTGTATCTTTGCTTGGATTTCCCGCCTGGCTCTATTCTGCCTGGCTATTATATGCTGTGAATATGTTTTATTACCATTGATTAATAAATAAGCTGATATGGACTACTTTTTAACTTCATTTGCTTTTATGGGCAATCTAGCTATAAAGCAACGGGCATCACAACTTAGATTACTTGAAATTAATATAATTACAGTGTTCGTGAGGATACTCCTGGTGTTTCATAGTTGACAACACTCTGGTCCCTTGAGTATCAAACATCCAGAAAACCCATTGAATGAATGACCTCTCTGTCTCATATAGGCTCTCTGGGACCAGTGTCAGGTATGAGACTTTTAGCAAATGAGTAGGTTTACAATATACTAGAAGATAATGACACCTTTTTGATGGTCCAGAATAACATGCTTTAATTTAGAAACTTTATTAAGTTTCTTAGCAGAGAAATATACTGATTAAAAAATTATTTCAGTTTGCTAATGCTGCTCTTAATGGATGGAAGAAACCTCTGAGAGCAGGGAGACACTTGCCATTTTACACAGAGAGATGGAAGATCATGGTGGAATGACTGCTTCCTACATGTCAGGAGGCATTTCTTTTAGCCTTCTGTCATATAATACGACTTAAAAATTTTATTGTGAACATATAAACACAGATTTTTTAAAAAGTCTTTTGTCAAGTTTGACAAAACCATTAGAGGGCATGACTTTATATACATAAAGCAGTATCACCTTCCAATCAAAACACTTTTCTCCTCTCAATCAAACCTTCACTTTAAGCTATCTCTATAAGCCTTCCATAAAGCATAAACATGGAATATTAACCATTACCCAAACAAGAACTTTTCTCAAATAGGAAAAAGGTGAATATAACTTAATGGGCTTCAGCTATTTTTCTCACTATTGCCCAAAGCTTTTATGAACAAATCAGCATTGAGTACCACTCCTTCTCTCAATTTGTTGAGAGAAGTGGCTACCAATTTCTATTTCACTTACATCCAATAACTTTAAATTCAAGCACAGAATATTTTGAGGAAGTATAGGCTAGTTTAGTCAATTATACCAATTTAATTAAGTAGCATTTCTATATTTAGTATTAATTTTTATTTTTTCATTATTTGTCCAAATAGCTTTATAGCTCACAAAGGGGAAACAAAATTAATATGCCTATCTTTCTTTTTGTAGATCAAGAAAGATATGAAGGGAATATATGAGGAAGTGATCATCTTAGAGAACGTGGTCAGACAAACTAATCTGGATTGTCCTGAGAAGAATTACTATTTACCCCACCCACACTATCTGAACAGATAAAGATGAGTGTATAGTTCCACTTGTCTTGTTTCATTTATGTATTTCCCCATTGAGACCATCTTTTATAGTATAACTTTATCTGTTGCTAATAAAATACAAAAGGAAAAAAAAACCAAAAAACACCACCAATTTTTGAGGATCATGGCGAGTCTTCCATTATTAACAACAATAATGGGCCATACATTATAACGAAAACTAAGAATGAACTGTAGAAACAAGCTAATTACATTTATGTTTTTAATTACCTTCTACCCAAGCCTCATGCTCATAAAACAACAATTAAAATATTTAATATTAAACACAGTGGGATTCCTTATTTCTGAGGTTTTCAAAACACATGATTATTTTACAGTACATTTACAGGGTTAAAACTTGCAAACTTAGTACACTAGGGGCTTACACAGATTCCACATATTAACTGAGATCAGCTGAGAAAAAACATCTTCCTGACAAAGTTTACTCTTCCTTTTTTGGAAGAGGGACTTGGTGTAGAACATTCACATTTACCAGACTATGGAAGCTAGAGTGGTCTTACCTGGATTCCTTGGAATTCGCTTTCTGCGGTCTCTGAATGCTGCACCTGACTGTAGGGCTTCCAGAAGATTATCCATCACTCCAGTCTCATCACCCTCTGGAGGACAAGAGAAATTGGAATTAATCATACGGCAATTAAAGTTAAACTACAGGAAAATAAAGGGAAAAACTCCTGTCAGATTTACATAATCCCCTTAAATTAAAGACATATATCTGTTTTAACATAATGGGTCCTGTCAATTTCTGGCATCATAGACTACTTTGTTTATTACGCGCCATTAAGCAAAATTCATGCCAATCCCACTGTTCTTTCAACTTAAAGACCTTGTCTTTTGTATTATTGATGACACACTCAGTATGCAAATAAATAGTAGCTGATCAGCTACTGCAGCCTTCCTGTTAAGATTCTTCTAAGATATTCCTAAGCAAGAAACCACTGACCTGGCTTAATGCGATCAATGATCAGGGCGTGATTTGATGAAGCGGAGGTACACAGGGTTAAATACTGATTGTATTAATACCTTCAGCATTCAACCATCATCTGCAATTATCTCAAAAGGCACTATTTGCAAAACACATTTGCATTCAATTCTTACCCAATCCATATCCTTTAGTCATTTTGAAATGCTTACATTCTATAAAGAAAAGGTGACCACATCATCTGAAAGGCCACATTTTATATTGAGAAATCAGCCAAAAAGTCTCGTTTGCTTTTTAGAATACTGGTGTGTGCCTCAAGACTTTTCTTATGGGAAAGAGCTATTAGAAACGAGGATGGAGGATGCTCAAACGATGCTCATGGAATTCCATAACAGAAATGTTTATGACATTACACTTTACTCTTACCTTTGACAACTCTGGCCATCAAGCACAGGCCTGATATCTATAACAGTATTTATAATGGATATCTGTTAACAATATTTATAATACAGTGTCAGTTGACAGGAATGTTACAGGGACCTAAACTTTCTATGTCAAATTGCCTAACTCTTGGAAAGAACCCTCATAGGTGGACCCTTTGAGCTAACTGTATGGGTCTCGTATATGGGACATTTGTAGGTAGGAAGGATAAGACAACAGTGGAGGGTGAGTGAGAAGATAATATCTCCCATTCCAGACTAAGGTTAAACTAAAATCCTACTTTGCCTCAAGTAGGCAGAATTATATTACAGGAAACTTTCTCTAATAGGATAAGAGCAAGCTAGAAGCACTACGCTCTTCATTTGAGTGGAAAATTCTTCAAGGTTATAATTATTTATCTTTTTAAAATAAGCTACCTAGGACAGGATATTGAGTAAAAATGGAAAGGAAACACAGAGGTTCTCAAAACCAGTATCTGATGAAAATGTAGTGGAAGGAGTATCTCCTGTGATTAGAGAAAGAGGGCTGTGTTTTTAAATATTAAGATCGATGACATATTTGGATCGTCACTCAATATTGCCAAAAGAAAGAAAAAAGGAACAAAGTTGTTAAATAGCTCTGTATGGATGGAATGTGACTAGGATAATAAATTAAGGATTAGATGCTTTAAGTTCCTTATGCCTTTCAGATGGGAATAAGAAAACTAAGACATCGCACAGATGGTATGTAAAGGGACCTAAATATGAACCCAAATCATTCATATTAAAATAATATATTTAAAAATAATGATATACTTGCTATACTTTTTATCAGGCCAAGACTTAGAAATCTAGTGCATATTTCCTTTTGTACACTTTAATTCTGATTAGCTGGAATTCAAGCACATGTGTTCTGTGGCCACTATATTTGGGTTATGAATAAAGGCAACAGAAAGCCATGTTACATGATCAAGCTTGAGTTTTATAGAGGCTTGCCAAATAGCATCATCGCACAAAAGGAGGCAGAAAAATGTCTAAGAACATACCCCCTTTATCTAAGTAACAAAAAACAGGAGAAGGAACAGAGAGGCCATGTATTTGGAAATTATCAATAGAATCACTAAGACTTGGCTGAGGAAAGGAGTCTGGATAATCAGGAATAAATAGGTTTAAGAAAATCTGAGGACCTATGTGAAGAGCTCCAAGAATGTCCCCAATTGTGTGTATGTGGAAGGGTGTGTGGATGCCACAGCATACATTTGCAAGCCAGAACAGGACCTCAAGCGCCAGGCTTCACTTTACAACTTATTGCAGACAAATTCTCTTTGTTGTTGTGTATGTTTCCCTTGACCCCATTTGACAAGAAGCTTGCTGTCACTAAAGCTTTGTGGGATTTGCCTATCATCTTTGCTTGCCATCGCAGCATAGAAGTGCTGGGATTAGAGACGCTTAATTTACTGTGGATTGCTTTGATATGAGCTCTGGGTATTCAAACTCAGGTCTGCTTGCTTAGACTTTCACAGAAAGCACTTCTACACACCCAGTATCCTTCTCAGCTTCTGGACTGCAACATTTAACCAGAAGTCAGGAAAAGGAGAAGTATAAAGACAGAGAAGAAATCTTCACAGCTAAAGAACAAACAAGAGAGTAATGATGCAAGTGAGCTTCATGTGCTTGTGGGAAAATGGTAATTATAAAGACTGTATAAACTTGAGGAGGTGTAAACAAGTGAACAGAGCAGAATACAAAATGGCATCTATTTATGGCTTACATAAATTAGATGAAAACATAAAATTTTATTTATGGGTATTGTTACATTAAAATTTTTAATGGTATATTTTGATTAGACTAAAAATGTGGACTATAAACACAAAGATGGCAAAAATAAATCCTTTTGTTTAATTTAGCTATATGCTACCTGACAACATTTATTGAAATATTATGTTATAGCATGTTTCTCATCTATTTCTCATTATCATTTCCTTCCTTTCTTGTGGGACATTTTAATACACATTTTCTCCAATGTTCACCCCCTTTAATATGCAAAGTCATGGAACTACTGCTTATCTATTCATGTTATATGATGTTTATCCATGCCACAAGCCAGTGTACTATAAAAGATTTTTGTCTAACTACCAGGAACTCACCTCCTGTGGTGATACCGCTTCTGTTGAGAATGTATATGTATTACATTGTGTTTCTAAACCACTAACAGAAACAGCAAGAACAGTTCTTTACAAACATCTTGTGCTTATCAAAGGGAAGAAATGTAGTCCATTACAGTTTCATTCGCTCCGTGCTAACTTTAAACGTGACTTTCATAAAAAGTCTAACCTTAACAGAACAGATCTAAGTTTTGCAAATATAATCACAGGACCAATTTACATTGCTTCCTCAAACAAAGTGGAAACAAATATGGTCACCTGAAAGATATTACCTTTTGTTTTTTATGAATTTCAGTGAAATTTAGTCTGTGATTTAACTGTGTGAAGTTGACAGTTCACTTAGAATTTTCAAGTTAATATAACCACGGATTTTTATTTACATGTAATTAGTAGTGAGTAACTTTTTACTGTATATGGAGTCAAGTCAAGGGAAAAATATGTTCCTTTTATTGTAAATGAAAAATATTAAAAACACAAAAAGTGCTTTTTTACAACATACAGTACCTATTTTACTGAGTAAAGAAATACCAAGAGAATTTTGTAATGCTTTTTAGTCATTAAAATGATTATGTGTGGGCATGGTTGAGAAGTAACAATTCAGAGTTCACTACATAGTTTTTCATCATACAATTAGTTACAGAGTACACTAAGGAGCTAGGTGGGCTGCATAAAGTTTCAGGACTCTTTGAACATCTGATAAACTGAAAGGCATGGGTGACACCTTCTGCTTCATGGTTCCCACGGTATTTGTCATTCAGTAGACAGTGAAGCTCAGTTTTCAGCACTAAAGCTGACCTATGTGGTATTGACTTATTTCCCCCAAAGTGTTTGGAGATGCTACAGATTAAAATAAACACTAGGTAAATTAATATTCTCTGCTATGTTTTTGAGCAAAACTATTCCCCGATGGCTAGCATATACTTATGTGAAAGAATTCTCTATGGGCTTTGCACAATTTGACATATTTTTAAAGTCTATTTTTATAGCAATATTTTACATGACACAGAGCTTCTATCTAAGGTAAATGGTAGGTTTGTCTGTTTTAAAAAAAACAAATTATATGTTCCTCCAGGGCAAATGCTATGTAGCTTTGCTTTCAGTCCATTATAATAGATTAGGGATTTTCTAAGCTTAGGGCCCCTCTGGAGTGCTGCAAACCCATTGTTTGTGTAGCCTCCATCTGGCAGCACCTTTGTACACCTCTATCGAAGTAGAAGAGCAAGGAAAGGAATAAGAACCTGAGAACACATAAATCATACTACTTACTATATATACTATGTGTAGACTATGTACACTATGTGTATGTCTGACCTCTGAGCTATGTACCTTCCAACAATATCCATTAAATTGTGGCATGCTAATTCATTAGCTACACCATTTTTGAAATGATTCTTAGTCTTTTCTTTCATTCTTGTATCAAATATTGTTAATTAGAATATTCTTTATGTATCTGTAACTGAACAGAGTCTTGGACACTTCCATTATTGAAGACGGCACTCTAACTCACCAGGCTTGAGAATTACGAGATAAAACATAATACAAGTTCAAGGTATTTTATCTTAAATGCTTATGAACATGTATATTTCACAGTCTGTTGGATTTTATAATATTTGCATTTACTTTATCAGTTGAGCATGCCTAATCCAAAACCCAAATCTTTTCAAAATTTACCAATTCGGGGGTGGTTCAGATTAAGAATGTCATTTCCTAGAACCTTAAAAATCTCAGCATAATGACTTCATTATAGATTCCTCAGATTTTCAATTTTATAATTAAAGACCTCTGTCAAAACTGAAGAAAGTTGCTATCAACTAGTAACAAGTGACCCCAAAGAAACAAATGCTTCTTACTGAGGGTAGGACACTTCTATGTGAGATAATAGCTGCAGATATTAATTTTAAAAATGAAACTATGCTTTCTATGAATGAGAAGAGTAGGAAAAGATGTTATGAATAAATCTGGCCTAAATAAAACCTCCCAAAACATTAAATTTCTGTAGTAATTTAAGTATTGTAGATATTTGTGAATGAAGCAGAAATAGAGCCAAACCAGCAAAAATAGCAATCAGTTCAAAGACAGTCACATCTAGAGTGCAGCTCAGCTCACATTTGTGTGTGCTCATTCTCCCTTTCTGTATATGATGCAAGTGTAAACACTTGGAAATACTGAAATGCACAGATTTTAGGTACACAGTTTGAACTATATGACAGATTGATATAGCCAAGTAACTACCATTGGAACAAGACATAATCCTTCTCCCTTTCTTATCCCTACCACCCAGGCAAACCTCTGATACTAATTTTGATTGTAACCTGAAATTAGTTTCGACTGTCCTTATTATATATTTTAAAAGTGTGTTTTCAGCCAGGAGGTGGTGGTACACTCTTTTAATGCCAGCACTAGGGAGGCAGAGGAAGTCTGAGGCCAGCCTGGTCTACAAAGCAAGTTCCAGGACAACCAGTACAACACAGATAAATCCTGTCTCAAAAAAACCCAAAAAAGTTTGCTTTAGTATTTATTTTACATGTATGGATGTTTTGCTTGTAAATGTGTCTGTGTACCATGTATGTGCCTAGTGCTCATGTAGGCCAGAATAGGGTGTTGGATCTCCTGGAACTGTAGTTTCAGATGGTTGTGAATCACCATGTGTGTGCTGGTGAGCAAACTCATGTCCTTTGGAAGAGCAGCCAGTGTTCTTAACTGATGAGCCATCTTTCCAGTCTCTTACTATATACTTTTTACAGTGTGCTTATTGAACAAGCACTCTACTACTCAATTACAACCCTAGTTCCAAACCATACAGTTTTCAGTGAGTGAAAGAGTTGAGGTCATTTATAATCAGCATAGTCCCTTGAAAGAAAGTATGATATGGGCATGAGGAGAGAACGTTGAAAGGGCCACATTTACTATGGGATAGGAATGATTAAAGCACAGATCTAACCAGATTTAGTTTAGCAAAGAAAGAAGATTCAAAGGGTGTCCCGCAACTCTAAGAATCCACAGTTAGATCTTCAAGAGCATAGGAATGTGAAGGGGGTGACATTCAAGATAGATCAGACTCACAGCAGCATGCAAGGCAGACCAGCTTGGGAGGGAAATCAATTGTAAAAAAACAAAACCCAGAATTTAATCCACAGTAGCAAATACAGTGCTGCATGTAAGCCCGGGCAAAGTTAGCTCATCCATTTGGACACTTTTGGTAAAGGCCTAAGTAGAAAAGTCAAATTGGTTTTGTGAACAAGGTCATCAGCAGTAGTGAATGGAAGCTGACAGCATAAGAAGGCAATGACAAGTGGAGGGCAATGACAAATCAGTGTGGGATTCAATCTTTCTCACATAATCTATCAAGGTCCAGATTAAGAACATGTGCAAGATATATGGATTTGCACATGACATGAAATTAGAAGACTGCTCACTTATCAAAAAGAAGGAAACAAAATCCCTTCTCAGGAATCTATAAAAAAAAAAAAGTGAAGGCCCTGCACTGATAAATGGCTCTTACAATTGAGCATGGAACAACAAGGAGGGAATAAAGACCAAGTGAGAGGTCCGTGCAATATGGTACAAATATCATACCATACTGCAAACACTAATATCTCTGGGTAAGTGTAACAGTAGTGCCACAAGTGAGTCAGAAATAAGACAAATCAAGCCATTATGCAAAGCACTGATTCCACAGATGTAACAGAAGCCTGAACAACGTGTATTGTATTCCAGAGCACCTAGAAGCCCCTATCTGATGGCAGGTTTTGTTAGTTTGTGGTTTAATTGGAAAGGAGTTCACAGTGATTTGGAAACACCAAGAGATGGTCACTAAAATAATGGTCTATGAAGTTGTTCACAGGCAGAAAGTGTTGTAAAAAGAATCAAGATGTTATCCTAAGGAGATTAAAATAAGGTATAAATAGAAAGCGCAGTGTTCTAAGAGAAGTGATGAAGGCAGATGCTCCTGTTCAAAAGAAGAAAAAACTTGCAAGAGGGGAAAGGGGAACTTAGAAGAAATCACTAGCAACCCTGAGCTAACCTGGGCCGTGTGGTGATTATACAAGCAGTGACTAACATTTGTAAGACAAAATAGAAAAAATATTGGCCTTTTGGAGAGATATATACCTAAAAGCGGAATTAAACCCCTGCAATTAAAGTTAAATGTATTCTTGGAAAATGTTCCATAGAGTTCACTCATTTTGTTACTTATCTCATTGTCAGAACTGGTAACCAACAAGTTTCCCACAATGAAGTAAACCACAGAGTCCACATAAACTTCAAAGTGTATAGAACTCTTTTTAAACAATTTCAGCTTAAGGTTACTGTTTTAGGTTCTTATAGTCACGGAATAAATATTTTTTGGGTGGGGGGATGGATGTCATAAGTGGATATTCCACTCCAAACTGATAGATGATGTACGGTTCATTGACTTTGCCCCAACTACCTACATGTTGTGTGCTATGTAAGAGTTTATCAGGGAAACTGAGTTGGAGAATTAAATGGCACCTGATGTATTTGCATCTTAAAGAGATGCTTGTTAACACAAATGAATGGATTTCTAATGGTAGACTTTCTATGTAAGAACTTTCTGGCCAGAGGTACATTTCTGGCAGCTTGCCCTGAGGTAAGAGAGCTTAATAGTAAATGGTAGTTAAAAAATAATGTTTATGCTTACTCATTTTTCCTTCAGTTACCTATATGCTAGAATATTGGGAGTTGAAAATTATGCATTCTATAAATAAACAAACACCCAATAAACCTGGATGTTAATATTTACCAGAAAAACCATTGTTGATGCCGCTGGTAAAATATCTCACATTCAATATTTTACATAATTAATATTTCAAGGAGACCTTTGAAATACTCTGTGTGTTTTATCATAATCAATCATTTACTAAGGGCATGAAACACTAATGAAAGGAAAAACAAGGAAAGGGAGTCTTTCAGATATTTTTGGAGGTAGGAATACTGATAACATTTAGCATTTATTGAGAGTCTAGTACATTCTGGGTGCTATAAATCCAGTTTATATCAACTCCTCTTTAGTTTTCCAGGCAAAGAAACTGAAGCAAGCATACATATATTAACTTACTCTGGTTCACAGAACTGTAAACTGCCAAACAGAACCAACAAAAGAACACAGGAATGCCTTGAGTAGGGATGAACCACAGCTCTGATGATTATAGATAAAAAAAAAAAACTTGTGAAAAATTAACAATCCATGTGCTAAGGATAGTTCTCTTATCTGGAATGACTTCTAAAAGTAAAGAAGAATATCATATGCTACATGACATTGTCAAAAATTCAAATTTCAGTCCCCAAGTCTTATGGAAACCCAGTCGCTCCATTCATTATTCATTTATGGCAGGTTTTGCGCTATTAGAACAGAATTTAGTTGTGACCTAAAATATTTACCAGTCAGCTCTTCATAGAGGAAGATTGTCCATCCTTGCACTATAGCATATGCTGCCAATGTAAACACTATATGGATTTTTAAATTTGCTTCTGAGGTGTTTAAGGACCTGGCGAGGGCCAGTCAAATAAAACAGGCTTCACAATAAGGGAAGGCAATCAAGAACATTAGTATTTACTATAAGGGTACTTGTGATTGAGATGCTTCCTGTTTCAGTGTAGAGCCAAGGATGGGATAGCTATGGAGTAGCAATTATATATATATATACATACTTACAGGCAAAGCCATCCTTTTCCCCTCTGTATCCGCTGATGTACAGTACAATATTAAATTGTGGTCATATATAACAGAAGTGTCTGCCTTCAGCTACTTTACTGAGGCAAGAGGTCACCGGCTGCCCTTTGGGCTTTGCTTTGTGTATGCTTTATGTTTCTCTGCTAGTTTCAAACGGGGCAAGAGATGGATTGTTTTGTAATCTGAAGATAGCCATCTACTTACAAGGTAGAACGCATATAAGTGATAATTTGAATTAACAGCCTTTCATTAGGTGACACAGGTTCCTCAGCTTCTCCTTTCCTTAGGTGACATAGTTTGCTTTCCGATTCAAGGAGACAAAGTCTTCTATGGAGACTTTACATTCAAGAATCTTTCCAAGTTTTCCTTTTCTATGAGAGAACCCACTCTCTCATTGATGCTGGGCAATTCAGTTTCTTTAAAAATGACCTATATAACTTCTTACCTATCAAATACAATACTGTATAATAAACCTCATCATTTTCATAAGAAAGCCAAACACAAGCCTAATAATGAAACAGAGGAGACAGAAGGGTTAATTTGGGCACCCAGAGCACAAACCTAAGTCCAAATATACATTTGCATGTTACTTGGTGACCAGCACAAGCTAAGTGAGGAGTGGAAACCATTTTGCAAAAACTGCCGTCATGAGGGTGTACTGTTATAATAAATGTCCTACATCCAGCAGCAAAGGTAGTCTACCACCAAGTATAAAAATGTTGTAAGTGAGGGAACTACAAGTCTTAATTGCTGATGGTTGGCATGCAAGGAATAAGTGGACAATTCATCAGCTGTCAATCTAACTTTCAAATTGTACTGTTCTTCTCTTGCTTATCAGATTCTATAATGAATCACCTTTCCCACCAACTTCCTGTGCAACTGCAGAAAGGCAATTAATAACTTCACTGTTTTTATTAGCATATATTTCTTGTCACTCCACATTTTTGTGATATTTATCTTTTAAGTGCAGGAAGTTCATTGTGTATGATATTTTCATTTTTTACATAATCTTAAAATTTTTTTTGTGTGTGGCAGGGGGAGAAGGGTTGTCACACACATGCCACAGCACACTTGTAGAGGTCAGAAGACAACTTTCCAGAGTAGGTTCTCACATTCCACTGTGTTAAGGCAGTGTCTATTTTAGTTCTGTTGCTATACTGCATACTCTAGCTAGGTGTGCTTCCACCCACCCTCCACCTTGCCCTAGAGTGCTGGGATTACAGATGCATATCACTAAATCTGGCTCTTTAAATTGTTCTGTAGATCAAAATTTGCTTACACAGCTTGTTTTACCCTCTGAGTCACCTCCCTGCCTCCTGTATTTTTCTGAACGCTTTACCTGAAGAATACACACTGATGCATTCTTATTACAACTACCCACTTCGAATATTGAACATTTTATAAAATTTACGTCTTGTTATGTTTACTTTTTTTTGATTTCTCAAGACAGGGTTTCTCTATGTAGCCCCAGCCGTCCTGGAACTTGCTCTGTAGACCAGGGTGACCATGAACTACAGAGATCTGCCTGCCTCTGCCTCCCGAGTGATGGGATTAAAGGCGTGTACCAACACCGCTCAGGTTACTGCCTGTACTTTTATTACAAATAAATGCCAATTTGGCACCTCAGATAGCTTTCTTTGTTATTTAGTCACACTGACATACTCTAGATGTGCATCTAGTTGACTAGGTCAGTGAACCTTTGCCAGAAAATCTGAATTACCATCTTCTTTAAAAAGAGTATACATATGTGTATGTTTTTGTTTGTAGGCTTGTGTATGTGAGTGCGTCAAAAAAGGTAGAGATTAGAGGCATCAAAACTGCTGGCTGTGAAGAAATCTGACATGGGTGCTGGGAACTGAACTAAGGTCCTCTGCAAGAACAGTCTACACACTTAACTGCTGAACCATCAGTACCAGACATTTTTATACAAGATAATACAGATTTTTCTATTTTAAAAAGTAAAATCTGTTTGGGCAAAGAGCAAGCAAAACAAAACCCAGGCATATTCACATGATATATTATGAACTCACACCTAAAGAATAGGTATAAATATAAAATTGGTTTTTTGTTTGGTTGGTTGGTTTTAGCCAACAACCACTGTTTCTATACATGGAATACCAAATCTCCCTTCCCAGAGATTTCTGTTTGTAGTTTCAATATTAATCTTATATGTACTCCAAAGAGTATCACTCATTCACTACTGCTTAGCTTTTTGGATATTGGTTCCTGTATGAACCACCACTCTCACTACCTCCTTCTTACTCCCGAAGAATTGAGATCCTTCAGTGAGTTAAAAACAGAGAAAGAAGAGAGAGAAAAGATAATAATAAATAAATAATAAATGTCTACCATTTAAGTGATTACTGTTTTAACTTGTTTGGCAAGGGTTAGGTGGGATGATTCAGTCAGTGTAAGGATCTGTGCAGGTTAAGGAGGAACAGGAAACAGTTCCGAGCAGCTTCTTGGTCAATCTTCACAGTGAACTGATGCACTGTTCAATATGCAACCAAGGCTATCCCTCCAAGTACAATAGTCTTATTGATTCACTACTGTTATCACTTCAATGTTTTGTTGTTGCTATCTCTTTTGTATTAAAACAGGGGCTATAAACTGGGCAGTGATAAAGCATGCCTTTAATCCCAGAACTCGGGAGGCAGAGGCAGGCGAATCTCTATGAACTTGTGGCCAGCCTGGTCTACAAAAGCTAGTTCCAGGACAGACTCCAAAGCTACAGAGAAACCCTGTCTCAAAACAAAACAAAACAACAACAACAACAAAACAGGGACTATACAGGTATTCCAGGCTTCCTGGGGGCTAGAATTACAAGCAGGTACTATCATATCAAGCTAAACAAATATTATTTTTCTTTCTTTTTCACAGCGGTAGGCATCAAAAGTAGGGTCTTTCATACTTCTAATTACTCTTGAGCTATATCTCCAGCCCTTTACTTCAGTATCATTGATGTCCATTTTTATCTACCCATATACTCTACACATGTGCACCACTGCTAACATAAAATAAAAGAGAAAACTTTTATTTTCTCTCCTGTGACTTGCAAACTAATCATTCATTGTTGTGTCTTTTAGTTTAATAGCCACCTATGTCACCTAAAAAGAAAGACAAACTGATTGAAAGACGGGTGAAGAGAATTTTGGGAAAACTGTTCATTTTAAGCTATCATTTACAGGCATACTACCTTATGGATGGCTGTCTTCAGGTTACAAAACAGTCTCTTATCCCATTTGAAAGAATCAGAGAAACATAAAGCAAAAAGGGCTGCCCATGCCTCTTGCCTCAGTAAAGGAGCTAAAGATAGATACCTCTAGTAAATACATGGCAGTACAATATAATATTGTAATTTACATCAATGAAGCAAGATGGAAAAAGGATAATTTGCCTCCTCACTCCTTCTTTTCTTTCCTTCCTTCCTTGAGAGTCCTGAAAGACTGCTTCAGAAGAGAGATACTAAGATGAATTGAAACAAGATGTTGAAAGGTTTATATAGAAAGTGGACCAAAATGACTCCGGATAGTCTATGGCTTTTGTTTCTCATACTCTGGGACTTATGTCATTGTCAGGTTTTCATGGTCCTTTGGTGATGGAGATACCTACATTCACATTCATTCCCACGACTAACTCTTTTCCATTGGAGGCCCAAATTACCAGTTATTCCCCAATTTTCCTATTTACAAAATTTCACAATATCTAAGATCTAGCATGTCTAAAGTTTATTTAATCATAAAGAAATATTTACCACATTCCCTAATTACTTCTTATCCCAATTGTTTCATTTCTCATTAGTCCCCAGACTTGGAATTTGTGGATGTTCTTTTATCCTTCTTCAAAGTCAGCAAGAAATTTATACCGAAGTTTTTCATGCATAAAATCTCAAATCAGTATAGCTTTTCTAATTGAGTCAGTCATTTCTTAACCAGGATTATTACTACTTGAAAACAACAACAGCAACAACAAAACCAAAACCAAACTTGTTGAATTCCATTCTAATCTTTTTTAGGATTGAAGTGTAAGCCTTTTCTATGATTCAGTGCTTATCAGATGTGGTCTAAAATGCAATAAAAAATAAAATTACTTCTGATGTTTCCTTGGCTTCTGCTATGCTATTTTTGTTTATTATTTAGTATTTATCTTGAGTAGTCATATTTTTGTATGTTCCCTTATGCATTTCATTTAAGAAATTAAACACTAAACTTTATAAACGGATAAAGTTTATATATATATATATATATTTTAAAAGACTAGTATGTGAATATATTTTAGCTTACCATACCTATTAAGAGGCAAAATTGCACGAGTATATTTCAGAAATAGTTATAAAGGTAACAGACAATTCAAATAAATATATTAACCATAGTATGCTTTATTAAATTATTAACATTCAGAGAGGCATTAATTATATACCTCACAAAAATAAAAGAGATTTAGCATACAATAAGTAATAATTAATTTTAGGATAAATAAATAAACCCCCTAAGGCAGAGCTCAGTGTAAATTTTAAATACCACTATTACTATTTAATTTAATCTAACTGATGAATTTTAAAAGAGAATATATTAACAGTAATGTGATAAGTGTATATTAGACCTTTTGGTGTTTTAAATAATCAAGTTAACACTAATTAACCCATTCAGTACTTTAAAATTTTCACTTGGTGAAAAAAAGTAGCGTTTCCAAATTCAAGTTTTCTAAAATTAAGTCCTTCAGTGTCCATGAATACAGACCAGGCAATATAGAATTGAATTCTCTTGAAAAGAATCTACATTTACAAATCGGTGAGCAAAGGCTATGGATGCCATTGAATTATATGAGTTGGTTGGTTAAAAGAAAATGGTACAGAATTACAAAACTAGGCACCAATACCTTGGAGATATAATCATGTCAAATTCTGAATATTTTGTGCATCTTTTAAAATAAAGTCATAGCTAATATTAATGTTTTTATACCTCACAAAAACATAGTGAAAACAGATAAAATGCTGGCATTTAAAGATTATCATTCCTTAGAATTTAACATCACAAATGCCTTAGGATGAGATGTCTACTTGACCTCTGTATCACTTCGATTTTAATTCAAGAACTCCCATGGCTTCTGCCATGCACTATGCTATGAAACAACTATGTTATTTTATCCATTTACTGTTGTACCACTCCCATACATTTTTTTTTTTGGTTTTTTGAGACAGTGTTTCTCTGTGTAACAGCCCTGGCAACTGCTTTGTAGACCAGGCTGACCAGGAACTCAGAGAGATCTATTTGCCTCTGCATTCAAAGTGCTGGGATTAAAGGTGTGTGCTACCACCACCCAGCTCCATAAATATTTTTATATTGCATTAAAATGGACAGGCCTGCAGTGAGAGTTTTGAAAGAAAAAATCATTATTTATTTAAGCAGGCTTTAAACTCAGACTGGCCTTGAACTCCTGATTCTCCCATATCACTTCCTAAGTGCTTGGATTGCAGATAAATGCCACCATTCCTGATACATATGAGACCAATGTTTTTTGGCATGGGACTAACTAGAAAAGACTTAAGATTATAAACAGATTGGAGTCCTGGCTCTTCTTAAAACGGTTGGCTCCAGAGAGGACAGTAGAGAGAGCTGCGATGAGGAAGCACTGCTCCAGTGATCCTTCACTCAGCATATTCTTTATGAAGTTGCTCAATGACTCTTCTAAGCTACCAATGCAAAACCACTGGGTACTTACTCAAAGAACAATATTAAGTCAAACCCAGAACTAACTGTAAGGAATCTTCCTAAGGTTATGTATATTTGCACCCTCTGATGCAGGTCAAGTTGGAAGAGAATTTGCATTAAATAAAAAGTTTCACTGGTTAAGCTGAGCAAAAATAAATTCTTCTTTGAAAATCTGTTTATTTTATATGTAATATGCCATTAGATAGAAAAACACTGCATACTAATAATACTATCCAACTTTCAGGTTATACTTTATGAATGGATCAAGTACTTGAGGAGTCAGGGATCTAGTAAGACAGTTGTCTTAGTATGGTCCATAGGCTGATAATTGCCTCAGAAAAAATCTATCTAAAGGAGAAAACTAGTGGTTTTATTAAATAAGGTATCAAAGACTTTATCTGGCTTGTTCATTGAACAGCAATAACTTTTACTATTTATAATTATTTTTTCCTCTTCAAATAATGTAGTTTAAAAATTGTCACTTGCCAAAAGGGTAGGACTGAGGATAGCAAAAGATCTTGACAAAGATTTAGGTCAAGGCAATACATAGTGTTCCCTTTACGATTTATTCATCTAAACTCATCACTAAAATCTTTGCATACTATGTGATCTCATTCAGGATGGTTTGTGTCCTATTTATAGCCTATATCAGCGGAGGGAAATTGCAGTCCACAAAGAAATGATAAGGAACATTTTTCACTCAGAGCTTTCATGGCAGCTAGTGATTTTTAGGATAGGGAAAATTTATCCCCATCCTTTCAAAACAATATACTACTTGTGCTCCTATGACATGTTGGATTCTGAATCTTTTATAAGACTATGGTTTCTATGTTAGGGAAAAGAAGAAAAAGGATATATTATGATTTCTTTGAAGAAATTACTCAACCCATGATGCTTTAAAAGTATCATTGTGCTTGTTTTAGCAAGAAGCATTCATATTAGCAGTGCCTTCACCAAAGAAGGGAGATATGCTTAGAGGAATCTGTTAAATGTTGAAATTTGGCAATATTTTAAAGTTTACCCTGAATTGGGAGGACAATGAAAAAGATATAACTCCTATATCAGACTCAATCCTGGAATAATTATGATGTGCTGACTACTGGATTAATCATTCACTCACTCACAAAGTGTAATTTGAATGCTGGAGATCAAGATATTCAAATATTGATTGTCTAATTAGAAATGATCATAGCATATTCATTTGGAAAAACGTGAAAAACAATGTTAAATTAACAAACGATATTCAGTATTTTTCTGAAGAAATACTATGCAAACAAGAAATATATTCATGGGAGACCAATATATCTTTAGGTACCTCTTTGAAGGCTTGTTTCCCAGGGTGGCCTTGCAGTAACAAGAAGAGAGTCTTCTTACTTAAAAGTGATTTAATTTCTAAAAATCTGCAGTTGAATTCTTTTAAATGTCAAATAGCCTATAAATGATCAACTAGGGTAGAACAGATTTTGAGCTTCATCCATAACCCAAAATGATTATGGAATAGTAGGATGTTCCTTTTCTACTGGAGAATTAGGACTTTTATTAGCTTGAACTATATGAAGTTGGCATTTTTATAGGTCAAAAGTGGTCAAACTGCAGCAATTTCATATAGTTTTAAATAAGATTTAGAAGCACAATTAAGCCATGTAAGCTATTAGTAACTCTTTAAGAAAATATTTCTATACAGCAGAGAGGTAGGCAAACATAAGTGGAAGACAGCACAATGCAGAAATTAGTTCTAAAATACATCATTTGAACAACATAGACTTCTAACAGTTCCTGCAATCTACAACACAGAGCTCCATATTCCAAATCTGCATGAGTTACTAATGCAACTACCGTGACAACAAGATCACACAGTCAGCCAAGGCTTGGAACATCATCAGCTTTCTGTTTGTGCTATTATTTTGATGATGGAGATACTGCCCATTTTTACTGAGGTTAATATACTGTTTCTTTCCCTAAAATTCAGGAACAATTTTATAAGATCTACCAGATTCGGCCCCTTTTCCTCACTCCAGCATAGGGATACAAAGCAGCTTATCTTGTCATTTTAATGAAACATCTTTGAGGTATGATTTCACTGGGGAGAGATTTAGAAATCAAAGCTTAAGCAGGGTTTGTGGAAATAAGTTAAAGCAGTACTGAGAAAAACACAATCTCCAGAACTCATTTTTTCCCTCAGCAAGCATTAATGAATGTCAAACCTTTATAGATTAGTTAATATATTTAGAGATAGAGAATACTTGTTTATTTTTCTGAAACTGTAATTCAGCTAGTACTTCAGTGAGAATTGAATAAATAAATCCAATTATTATAGTGTTTTTCAGAGGAATATTCAACAACATTTGCAAAAAAAATGTCAATTTTAGTTTTTCTACTGCAAGCACATAAAATAATGACAACTGTTTTAATATTACCTAGCATATCAATATGTCTGCCACATTTGCACTTTCTTATTAATTGTAGTTTTATTTTTGTGCACTTGAATTTATCAGATAGGAAAACAAATCAACCGAGTTCAACCAAATACCTAATTACATTTTTCATGCTCTTTGTCATTTTGGTGAGTCTCTTGTAAAAGAACATCAGCCTGACTTTTATTAATGTCAGAGAATGCATTTTTTTCCTTTTGATGGAAGAAGAAAAGACCTTTAACATTCAGAATTCAATTTTTTTCTCCTAACATTTCCAATGACACAAATATATGGTAAATAAAATTATCCTAATAAATATTAGAGCCAGTGGACCAGTGAGAGAGGCTCTGAGCATGCTGTGAATATATCAAAAACCAAAGTGCATCTGAAATATAAAAATCATTGAACTTTTAAGAAATACTGAATAATTCAATAATTTTCCATAAAAGAAAAAAAGAATTACAAACAATAATAATGATTAGTCAAACTCTGTCTATATATCAGAGAGGACTGGGAAACATGATGAGAAAGTTTCCAAGTTTAACAGTTTAATATACTGGTTACAAAAGTCTGCTTTTGCCGGGTGGTGGTGGCTGGCACATGCCTTTAGTCCGGCACTGGGGAGCAGATAGATTGTTGAGTTTGAGACCAACCTGCAACCTGGTTTACAGAGCAAGTTTCAGAACAGCCAGTGTTACACCCTGTCTCAAAACCCGAAAACATAAAATAAAACTCCCCACAGCTGTCAGCTTTCTGTGATGGGAACAGAGGCAGAGACCCACAGTCTCTGCCTCTGTTAGGCAAAAAGAGAGCCCAAATTGGAGATCTCCATCAAATCCCTCCTCTTAGAGCTTGGGGAACACCACAGAATTACTAGGTCTTCTGCATAAATATTATGATTGTATAGTTTGGGGCTCTAGTGGGATGCCCAATAGTGAGAGCTGGGGTTGTGGAGTCTCTTTTGTGTGCTTTGTGAGCTTGTCTCCTTTTCCTCCTACTGCGTTGCATTGTTCAGCCTTGATATGAAGGTTTGTGCCTAGTCATATTCTATCTTGTTATACCATATTGGGTTAGTATTACTGCAAGGTCTGCTCTTTTCTGAAGGGTAACAGAGGAGGGGTGAATCTGTGGGAGAGGGGAGGTTGGGGGAGGATAGGGAGGAGTGAAGGGATATATTTTATAAGAGAATATTTTTTAAGTCTGCTTTCTGTCTTCTCACCAGAATATAATTACAGTTGGTTTTAAAAATAAGATGAATGGAATGAATACAGTAAAAAGAAGGGAATAATGATTTCATTCAAGAAACAATAGAACTTGCAAGGAAAAGAAGTACAGTTTATGTTTATCCAAATATTCCTTATTGTATAAGGTTTACCTGTGTTTTTACATCGCTGTCCTCCTGGAACATTAAGAAACATTCCCTTTGTCTTACAGACTGGACTAGATCATCTGAAAGGTATCCTAATGTTTTAGGAAACTCAAACCATAGAAAATAAATTCAAAGAATTGATATTGCTCAATGTGAACTCCATATCAAGTACACACATAGAGACATGAAATTCTAGAAACCAACATCACTAACACTATGGTTTGGATAAAGGTTGATTACCCCACCCTCCAGCCCCAGCCCAAAGATTCATGTGCTGAAGTCTAATCCCTATTGTAAAGTACTTAGGGTGCAAACTGAAACCAACTGTGGTGTTTACAAGTAGGCCATTAGGGAGGTGCTAAAGGTTAAATAAGATTATTAGAATAGAATTGCTTCATTCAATCTTCATGGCTTTTTCAGAAGATGATAATGATCAGTACAGTCAGACATCCATTGTCTCCATCTCTATATTATGTTCTGCCCCACCTCAGGCCATCAGATGCTACCCACTTTGTTTCTCCAGAACCAAAAGCCTAAATAAATAAACCCCCTATTTTACCCAGTCTAGGTTATTGTTTTATTAGAAACAGAAAATGGATGAAGAAATTATTTATAGAGAATGTGCTGTAAACTCTCTGTGATAAAATACCTAAAGCCACTAGGGATTAAAAAAGAAAGGAATCTTTGTGGAAAATTACATGAGAAATATGAAGCCATTTGTTGTGAATATGTAAAGTATTCATCAGAGAAAAATGTTCAAACCCACTTTAAGAGAGAAGGAAACTATTTCTTAATATATTCAAAGAGGGCTGAAGATTATTTTTTTTGAAAGAAGTTCTCATGGGAAAAGCTCTCTCTTTTTTATTTGCTACACAGATCATGCTAGAATTGATAGAAAAAGGTAGAGATTTTAAAATAAATAAAAGAGGTCACTTGCAGGGAAAGCCTTTTTAAGAAGTGGGGATTTGTGAAAGGATTCTCACTTTTATTCAAGTCAAAGTATTCATTTTATTTTGTGAGCAAAGAATGCAGATATTGCTCCTTTTGTTAATTCTATTACTTACATAAAACAGGGGCTTTGTGTGCTTGCAAACTGCATAGTCAGGGACAATGGCCACTTGCCATTAACACAGGAGCCCCTTCTCCTGAGAGCCCAGAACATAGTGCTTTACTAAGGCCATCTTGAGATACTTCATAATTTTTGATCAAATTATTGGAGGCAATTGTGGCAAAATAATCTGTAGAAAAGAGCTTGTCTTGATTGCCCATTTTCCACAAATTTCCTTTTGGACATTTGAAAAAGGATTATAAAAACTTCACTTATGATTTCTGATAATTTTTAAATGATATTTTCCTTTCTTTTACATTCATAAAACCCTATTAAGGGCGAATTTCCTACTTGTTAAGTCACTTCTCTGTGAGGCTACACAACTTTTTTAATGCAATCAAGTGTGACTCAGTAAGAAAATGGTCTCAATGACCCAATTCCTTGTCATTGAAAAGAAACACTTGCTTGTTAAAAATATACATGAAAGTGTCCATTAAGAGTGAATAAAAAAATCCTTAAAATACACATACACAATATCATAGAAAAGGCATGGTGATAACCAGTAGAAGGTAACATTCTTTTTCAATAGACATATTCCTGAACAGTTGTACAATTCATTATATATCTCCTTTCTATTACGAAGGAATTCTATTTTAATATAAAGGGAAATGCTAGTTAAATTACTCAACAATCCATTTTTACAAACTAAATTCACACATACCCATACAGAATGTAAATCAGTTTCCTGAATTCATTTGACATGTTGTAATTTTAAAAACATGACTATATGTATGAGTGAGAGACATGCTGAATAACACAAAGACAACTGGGGCCCCAGAAACATGTACAGTTGGTGTGGCAAGTCTTTCTATGTGTTGCTTTTATTGGTTAATAAATAAAGAAGCTATTTTGGCCTGTGATACAGCAGAATAGAGCTAGGTGGGGAAAACTAAATTGAATGCTGGGAGAAAGAAGGCAGAGTCAGAGGAGAGGCCATGTAGCTCCACCGAAGACAGGCGCTGGAAGGAACTTTACTAGGTAGGCCACAGCCACGTGGTGATAAACAGATTAATGGAGATGGGTTAGTTTAGGATATAAGAGCCAGAAATACACTTAAACTATTGGTCAAACCGTATTGCATATAATAAAGTTTCTGAGTGATTATTTCGTGGTCTGAGTAGCTGGGAATGAACAAGCAATCTCGGCCTCCATACAGTATCAAGAGTATCTTCTTATTTTGTCACAGAATGCTTCTTAATTCTGACTGATCCTATCACAATCAGTAGACTGAAAAAAAATTTGAAACACAAAGCATGTAGAAAAGGGTCTCTTGCAAATATACAATGATATCACAACTCAATATAAAAACACAATTAAAAACATTTTCAAGCATTGGCAATCTGGGACAGTGGGAAGAGACAAGCTCTATTCTCAGTTCTACCCTTCTGTACTAAATAGCAAGTGCTTCGTGGCCTTGACTGTGTGCTGCTTCAGCAGAGTTGTCAGCCTATAAAATAGGATCATGTGTCATTGGATTCTCGGGCTCTTAAACTTCAGTTGCATCAGAATCACCAGGAGAACTTACTAAATAACAACTTGCTGTCCCCATGACCCATCATCTCCAGTTGCTTATTCAGTAGTTCGGTATGAATCCAGAAAGTCTCTATTTCTACAAAATTCTCATGGTACATTTAAGCTACTGATCTAGAGACTGTATTTGTGAACTACTGTCCTAGAAGAATACCAAGACAAAACTCCAAAGTGCTAACACCTACAGTAAACAGAATGTGTGATAAAATGAGACAAATTGAAAGAATAACTATCCCCATAAGATTTCCAAGAATAAAAAATGTCTCTCAAAGTCCTAAAGAGTCTGTGTGTGTGTGTGTGTGTGTGTGTGTGTGTGTGTGTGTGTGTGTGTCTGAAAGCTAGAGGTCAGTCAATGGTTTCTGTCTTCCTCTATTGTTCTCCACCTTATTTTTTGAAACAGGTTCTCTCACTAAACATGGGGCTCACAGATATTCTAAGGCACTGGAATTCTCCTGACTTCACACTGAGCATAATTCTCAAAGTATCTGTATCCTAGGGAACCTCCTAGAAAATTAGTAATTATTAGTTTACTGCTGAATTCTACATTTTGGCATGACCTAAATAGATAAAGCACTAGAAGTATATTATGACATATTGGGCAATACATTTCTAGGAAAATTTTGAACTAACCAAATGTTCTTTAGAAATGGAATGAAAGAGAAAAAAGCCTTTCTTACAGTGCCTAATATAATTGTGAAAACACAGAACAGAGGGAAATGCAAGAGAACACAAAGAGATTACTTAATTCATCTCAAATAGAAACAGAATTGCTGAGGCAGTTCTCACCACCTTATTTATATATCAGATTGCTCACAAATCATGATGTCACCTACCAGGCAGCAATGCATCAGGAAGTGTGTGGCAGTGCAACAATGCTGAAGACAGAGGGAGAGTCGCAGGGCAGAATGATGAAAAGGCATCATCAAGTCATAAAATCCGCATGGCTTTACGGATAAATATTACATAAAAGTATTACATGATAATCAGAAACTCATTTCAGAAACTCCCTACCGCCAAGAAAGTACTATTTATAACAAAGGACTTCCATTTGGTGAACTAAAGGTTGGCACTTCTTGAATATCTTGAACTTAATTTATAGATGGTCAACATGCAGGAATCCTTTCCCTATCATATTTCGAGACAACTAACAAAAACAAAAGTCCACACAAACAAATTTGGATACGATTTCACTTTTCCATTTAAATAGTACAACATATTACCACCTGACAGCGATGGTGCTGCAGCAATGTATGTAACTTTCAGTTTTACCTTGGTACCTAAGCAACAAATTTACTTCTTAGTTCCAGTGTATTTATTTATTTGAGACAAGGCTTTATGTAACCCAGGTCGGCTGGAAGTAGCTACACAGCTTAGAATGGCCTTGAATTATTGATCATCTGGCCTTCATCCTTCAAGTACTGGAACTGCAGGTATAAACCACAGTGCCAGGATTCATTGTTATTTACTTTTACAGTATATTTTTTTGAGACAAGGTCTCACTATGAAGACCAGGCTGGCCTCCAACTCAGAGATCCACCTGACTCTGTCTCCCAAGTACTGGAAGTAAAGGTGTGTGCCACCACACTAGGCGAGTTTCTATACCCTTCAATCATGCTGTTTACTATTGAAGCCCAGAATACACAATATTTTTTCATAAGGTTATACTTATGTGTGCTTTTAGTAAGGAAATTCCATACCTTTTCTTATATAATTGTTTACTGCACTTCTCTGGGGCATTCCAATCAGAGAGAGGATGAAAGAAGCTAGGCCGGAAGCTGCACAGACAGCCCCTCCTATCCCTAGTTCAGAAAGTCAGGAAAGACGCAGTCCTTTGGGGCTTTCATTTATTGTTATGGTTACTCAAGTGAAAATGGATATTTTCAACATGCTTTAGTCACAGGAGTTTAGAGGATTACTTAAAAGTACAGGTTACATGGGGGATGGACTGTGGTTCCATTTAAAGATTAATGCTACTGTGGTTCATCTTTAAAGGCATCTCTACAGTTCCAATGTCAATTTCCCCTCAAAATATGATCAGACAGCCCTTAAAACTTAGCTGTATTGACTAAGAACAAAGAAAAAGAGATGTAAAGGACAATATACCGAGTCCTAATAACATAATGGATTCTGCTTACAATGGATAGAGCTCTGCCTTGAAACCGGTTGCCTCAACCAAGCAAAGCACCTTTTTAGAACACGAGGGAAGACACAGGGGAGGCAGTTTCATATACCACACCTCAGTTCAGTAGAAAGAGGTCGGTTAAACACTCTGTCCTGAGCCATACACCTTTCATTTTCAATTGTTTTCAAATAAAAAGAGAGAAATTTCCTTTTCAAGTTGGATTGTTTAAATGCACCTACAGCTACTTCTGTCTGGCAAAGGCTAGGCAAGCTTTCCCTACTGATGCATTTCAAAAAAGGTTCAATTGGCAAACGAAAGCAAGTGCAAAGGGCTTTTGACAAAAGAGGACTAGAGGGAACACATTTCCCTTTCACGGAAATACTGTTCTAGAAAATCAGACAAGGTAGCAAGTCAACCAAGAATGTATAAGATACTTTTGAGAGGGAAAACAAATTTGAAAATTTTCAAACCAGCAATTGCATAGGATTATTAATGCAAATATTCAGGTAAGGATCATGTTACAACAATAATGGGCTAGACAGTCAAACAAAGTCACACATTTTACCTTGTACCTTACAGCACAGCCTAACCCAGAATTCTTTGAAAATGTAATTGTCCTAACCCATACAAGTACACAAATCTGAAATAAGATGCTCTGGATTCTGTCTGATCATCAACATGGCTTATTTTAGACCTATACATATTCAAGGCTCAGCAAACAGAGCATGTTAAATCAAATTCAGGAGCTCTGAAATATCTACTCTGATAAAGAGAGGGTCATTTTTTAAAAAGCAATATACCCTTAAAGTAGAATACAGAATTTGTTCCAATAAATAAATGTATTCTATCATCCATTGTTAATGCCACATTTAAAAGGATAATTATTTTTGATCCCAAAATTAATTATATTATCTTCTTCTAGGATTTTATTAAGCAACAAACAAAATCAATGATTGATTAGGATGACAGATAAAATTCTAAGTTTAGGCTTTAATGTATTTTTAGTATCATTTTTTAAAAGGCACAACGAGTTTCTAAGATTATGATATTTTTATTCCCATAATTTCTCACTAGTTATGATATTTTCCACTTTATTGATGCTAAATATGTGAAGGGAATAACTGATGACTGAGGATTGGTCATTTGAAAAGAAGAAACATGGAAAAATTTAAACATAAATATATACATCATATATGTGAAAATCATTAAATTTACATGTT
Source organism: Ondatra zibethicus (assembly GCA_004026605.1). Classification (NCBI taxonomy): domain Eukaryota; kingdom Metazoa; phylum Chordata; class Mammalia; order Rodentia; family Cricetidae; genus Ondatra; species Ondatra zibethicus. The sequence goes on along the minus strand of PVIU01003010.1, from coordinate 115,550 downwards.
AAACGTTCTACACACTCTATGAGCATACACATAAACATGTAGTTCCACATGCCTGAGTCATTACATCTTACAGCAAAGATTCTGATTTGTAAGACAACAATACTATGATTAGGGTGTGTCAGTATACTCTCGGCACTTTTAAAACTTGTAGGATTATAATTAAAGAAAACACTGAAAGTTTTTCATCTGGAATACTCCTTTTGCACATTTAATGCAACAATAAATTTTGTCCTTTATGAAGACCAAGTCTTCAAGGCCAGCTGTGGATGGAACAAATCTATATATTTTTAAAAAGCATTTTTGGAGACTCAGATTCAGTGTAGTTTGCTGGTTTTCTGAATCTGTTAGGTGTAATTACTGACAGGAATCCAAATGCATTCAACTGAGAAGAGAGCCAAATTAACCACAATGTGGGTAAATAATGGCTGTTATTCCTTTGATACTTTTCTACAAGAAGAATGAAAAATCTTAAAATATGAAATCAAAGCATATCTCTACTAGGTGATTAGGCCACTGTGTTTTGATCACTTCTTATGTCGTCAATTATATTGTTTTCACCCACCTGCTCCAATATTCTTATAGATATTTTTTCCCTAGTGAAGACACATAAGGCATACACATACTGTAAAGAAAAGCCAAATTTGTAATTGCCAGGTTAACTCATTTCCTTTCCTACAGAGGACGGATGAAAATCTTGCTAAATGCTCAGCACACAGAAGACAGCTCTTACAGTTTTTATGAATCCGAGGTTCTGCATTTAGAACATAAGAACGCTTAATGAGACCTAAGTAAATTACCCATCTTGTTTCACATATTTATTTTTGTCTTCCCATTTAAAAGAATATTTTTAGTAGATGTAGAAACTTGTTTTTTTCAAGGGCTGATAGAATGAGAGTTTAGCACTTATTTCTACTGAACTGATACCATACACGTAATTACTGTGGTATAAGGTCAGAACAAAATAATCACTAATGATAAATGGCTAAAATGTGCTACAGGAAGAAATACTTGGAACCTTATAATCATAGAGTATATTCTGGAAGTAGTTTAGATACTAATACTCTTAAAAATGGCCCACTAGAGACTACAAGAAGATTCCAGTGAACTATTAGTAAGTATGGATCACGCACTATCTGCCTAAAATTATATTTGACTGTCACATGCTGCACATTTTCACTTGTGTAGTATAAAGGCAAAATCCTATCTGAGATAAGGAGATTTGGAGTGGGGAAGTGAGGGGTATGCACTGATAAGACTTTAGAAAGCAATGCATGTTAAAGACTGATGTGCAAATGACCTTTTAGTTAGTCATAAAACCATAGTAATCAAAACATCTCTTATACTAGGCTAGCCAAATAAATGTTATCAATAGTCACCTTCATATATTCACTGAAAATAATTTTATTATTTACATATTATGAAGTCATTATTAAGCGCCAACCGCAATCTAGGAAAGTGCTTAGAGATCTGCATATGTCCTCTCATTTATTTTGCATGAAAATCCTATGAAATAGATGCCATTCCTTTCTCTGTCTTTTAAATGAGAACACTGAGGAACAGTAAGGTTAGGTTGACTGTCAAGGATACACAGTTTATGAAACATTCAAGTTTGTCTGGCTTCAAAGATAGGGAAGTAAACTCGTTTCAATTGTAGGTTAAGTTAATGATGAGCCATCTGCCTGAGATGACATAAAGTCAAAAGTCAGAAGGTTATTGGTGATTGCTACAGTGGGAATGTTGTGTTTCAACATGTTAAAAGTGTTTGAACTTGCACAATTCAGAAACTTTATCAAACGAATCACAAAAATATGGCATGTTTTTTTCTTTTCTTTTTTCTTTCCTTTTTTTCTTTTCTTCTCTGTGTTTGCTCTGTAGATAAGGCTGGCCTCCAACTCACAGAGATCCACTGACCTAGGCCTCCTGAGTGCTGGGACTAGGGTGTGCACCATCACTGCCTGGCTGGCATGATGCTTACTTAAAAGGGACTCAAAGATATTTTATGAAGACAACACAGTCCCAGACCCAAGGAAATGGCTCATTCAGTAGGAGGCCTTACTGTACAAGCATGAAGAACAGAGTTCCCATCCCCAATAACCATATTAAAAAAGAAAAATCCAGGCATGGTTGGCATGCAACTGCAATCCCCATACTGCAAAGGTGGAGACAGGACAATTGCTAGGGGTTGATAGAGCCTAGCTCCAAGTTCAGGAGACCCTGTCTTGAGGGAATAAGGTGGAGAGGAACAGCAGGACACTCAACATTCTCCTCTGGCGTCCGCCTTTCATGGATGTGCACACGGCACCCATACCTTAGTAAGTTAAAAGCTCCAAAGACGTAAGAAAAATTCACTGTATTTCTCTGGGATTGTGGTTTGTAAGATGGTTTTCTTTGCCTTATGTTTAAAAACCACCTATGAGTGAGTACATGTGATAATTGTCTTTCTGTGTCTGGGTTACTTCACTCAAAATAATGCTTTCTAGTTCCATCCATTTTCCTGCAAAATTTAAGCTGTCGTTATTTTTTTCTGCTATGTAGTACTCCATTGTGTAAATGTACCACATTTTTTTATTCATTCTTTGATCGAGGGGCATTTAGGTTGTTTCCAGTTTCTGGCTAAGACAAATAAAGCTGCTATGAACATAGTTGAGCACATGTCCTTGTGGCACGATTGAGCATCTTTTGGGTATATACCCAAAAGTGGTATTACTGGGTCTTGAGGAAGGTTGTTTCCTAATTTTCTGAGAAATCGCCACACTGACATCCAAAGGGGTTGTACCAGCTTGCATTCCCACCAGCAGTGCAGAAGTGTTCCCTTTTATCCACAGCCTCTCCAGCCTAAGTTGTCATCAGTGTTTTTGATCTTGGCCATTCTTACAGGTGTAAGATGGAATCTCAGAGTTGTTTTGATTTGCATTTCTCTGATGACTAAGGATGTTGAACATTTCCTTAAGTGTCTTTCTGCCATTTTAGATTCCTCTGTTGAGAGTTCTCTGTTTAGGTCTGTGCCCCATTTTTTTTATTGGATTATGTGTTCTTTTGTCCAATTTCTTGAGTTCCTTGTATATTTTAGAGATCAGACCTCTGTCTGATGTTGCGACAACAATACGGACACTAAAAGAGACTTACATAGATATAATCTACGTAGGAAGTAGAAAGTATAAAAAGACAAGATCTCCTGAATAAATTGGGAGCATGGGGACCTTGGGGGAGGGTTGAGGGAGGGAGGGGTGTGGCAGGGAGGGGAGCAGAGAAAAATAAAAAATAAAAAATAAATAAATAAAAAATAAATAAATAAAAATAAAAAAACAAAGTCTAACCATAAAAAAATTCACTGTATTGAATAATTTTGAAAAAAACACCCACAAATCTCCATTTAGAAATTCCAACCTGGAGAACAAAGAGAAAAATACTCTGATTTTTAACAAATAGAGATATCTTTACATGTTTGGTAATATAGGGAACTAGGTAGTTTAAATAAGTAGGTCATCATCCTAATATTCCTCTTTCTAAAAGAGATGGCTTTACTAAGTCATGATTTTCTTTTAGTTCCACCAAGTACATGAATTTGGTTAACACTGCATTAGCATCTATGAAGTATTCATTAGCATATGTAAAATATACAATTATGGTGGTGTGTATTAACTCAGTAATTTATATTATCAGAGATACTTAAATATTACTTGAGTAGATTCTATCATTTGTGGGGTTTTGCATCTGTAATTTGGGTTACTATCATTTAAGGTCTGAAGTATAACAGTAAGAAACACAGTTTTGACTTATCCTAATTTAAAAGAATGTACAAGAAAAAAACATTTATTCACTTAGATGGCATAACTGTTTTCTGAGGTAGGTCTCTCTATCTAGTTCAGGCTACCTGAAAATCAAGATTTTCCTTGCCTCTGCCCCACAAGTGCTATGATTACAGGTGGGCAACCTGTAATCTTGCCTAAGTCAAGAGATAATTATTTTCAATTTTGGAAAATAAAGAAAACCAAAATTGCTATCAACCATTATTTCTAGAATTTGCTTCTTTGCTAAATGCACTTGAAGTTTATTAAGAAAAGGCTTCATATAACTCTAAGAGCAGGCATTTGGAGAGGATGACAGAAGACATTTAAGAGAAGGACAGTAGTACATGCTCATGGTTAGGGCAGACTTCCTGGAGAGAATGTGGCTGGCATTGCATTAAAATACTAAGGGTATATGCATAAAAACTTGCTATTCTCCCCTGTGAAGGCTGAGTGATCCTCATTTATTATCAATGTACTAGAAGGCAACAGGCAACCTTAATTTCCATATTATATTATATAAAGGAAAACAAAACCATTCCTGATTAAATGATATTTGCATCAGGGTCATAGTTGTAGTTTGCAATTTGAAACTACCATTTTTTTATGTATTTTTTCTATTGCTTCCTGCAAGCCATTGCAGGTAATGTGTTTACCTCCATAAACATGGAAAGAGATTTATTTATAAATATTTGGTAAGCTTTCTTTCTCTACCCACATAACTAATTAATGGTTTTAATGGTCCCTAAGTTAATTATCATCTATATCAACATAAGCACAGGTTGGAGAATATAGATTATTCCCACCACTTTATGTAGTTTGTATACTGTGCACACACATTTTCGAGTACATTTATTGATTTAGCATAATTTTTGCTGCATGTAAATTAGCTTTCTCCATTTTACATTCAAATAAATACTTTATTACTGTGCATGTTCTAATTATGATCATTTGGGAAATGGTGCAATAAATGTTAGTTGGATGAATGAAATAACCTAATCTGCTAAAAGACATCAATATATAATTATCTATTGGTAAAACTGTGCTGTTCTGAAATAAGAAGCCTCTTGCTCTGTAGTAAAACCATGGCTTACAGCACTCATTGTCTTCCTTCATTCTTTCATGAATTTTTTTCCTTCCTGCTAGCACCGTCTTAAGCTGCCACAGGTATAAACTCCTTTGAAGAAAGAATCAGCTACCAGCTAACTCCTTTTTCTTCACCTTTCACTGTTCTTTCTCGGCTCCCTTCTCCTAGTAGTCACCTCTCCTTTCTTGTGTTTTGGGCTTTACTACCTCAGTAATCTTCGAAAGGATTCCTTCAATAACCTGGGCTCTCCTCCCTCATCATACCATAACTCTTATGTCTCACTTCCAAGGACTTTCATGGGCTGGCTCCATCTTCCCTTTCCCACAGCTTTCCAAACCCAACTATCTTCCTGACCACGGTAACAGCAGAAAATATCCACTTTGCATGAATGCATCAGAGACTGCTAATATGTTAGAAGACATCAATACATACACACATATATACATATATATATATATATATAAACACACATGCATACATACATATATGTTTGTGTGTGTGTTTTGTAGGCTAGAATACAAATAATGCCCACCTCTGGCACTTTTGTGGTTTCCACATTTAGTACTCACAATAGAGAAAAAAAATGCTGATATTATTTCACTTTATAAGTGAGGATAGTCACAGACAGAAAGCTGCAATACACTGATAGAGACTATAGACTAGCAAATGAAAGAGACAGGACTTGAATTTAGGATCTTCTCTTCTTCATCATCTTGTTCTATTTTCCCATGGTCCATTAAGCATAGGTTACCTAAGGTCCTGCCACCTGATGAGCTGACCCATTTTTAAAGAATAGCTCGACTAATATACACTGAAACTACACTTAGTCTTCTCCATGAAGAATTGACATTTTGCCAAACCAAATTGATTTCTCCCTTTGGAAAGGCCTAAAAAGCAAATAATCTCTATCATGTACCAGCACACAAATGACTAGTTGCTGGTTCAGCTTTATTAAATCTCTTTGACAAAACTGAAAATTTCTTAAAGGTGGGAACTATTCCTTGAGCATTTTGCAGATTCTTCCATGAGCATTAAGTGACTCATTAGCATCAACAACAAGTATATGCTAGGCCCTGTTTTATTATACTTCATTAACTCATTTAATCTTTACTAAAACTATAGAAGATAAATGCCATTGTCCCATATTATACCTGAGGTACTTGAAGCTTGAACAAATATAGAAAGAGAACATGAACATAAAGCTAGGCGCTGGAGGTAAAATAGACCACCTCTTAACACGGAAATCACTTTTTAATTTTTTTAAAACTATTTTTTTTTCTCATTTTACATGCCAAATCCATTTCCCACTCCTTCCCCTACTCCTGCTTACTCCACTTCTCCCCCATCCCACCCCATCCTCTCCTCAGAGAGGGTAAGGCTTCCAATGGAGAGTCAACAAAGTCTAGCACATGGCTTTGTGGCAGGACCAAGGCCCTCCCCACTATATCTAGGCTGAGCAAGGTATCCCTCCAGAAAGAATGTGTTTAAAAAGGCAGAACAAGCAGTAGGGATAAATCCTGCTCTCATTTCCAGTAGCCCCACAGTCTGCCCCAGCCATACAACTGTCACCCACATTACGAGGACCTAGTTTGGTCCTATGCTAGTTCCCTTGTCAGGCTGGAGCTGGGAGGTTTCCATTAGCTCAGGTAAGCTGTTGCAGTGGGTATCCTTATCATGTTCTTGACCTCTACAGGAAATGGAATGGTAGAGATGGGGGAAAGACAGAGATGGAGAACAAGAAAAGACTTATCTTGATTGAGGGAGCCAATATAGGGCTAGGAAGAAACCTAGCACTAGAGAAATTCCCAGGAATCCATAAGTATGACCCCAGCTAAAACCCTAAGCATTAGCGGAGAGGGTTCCTGAATTGGTCTTGCCCGGTAGTCAGATTGATGACTATCTCTAATGTCATCATTGAACCTACATCCAGCAATTGATGGAAGCAGATGCAGAGAACCACAGCAGAGCATTGGGCTGAATTCCCAAAGTCCAGTCGAAGAGAGGGAGGAGTGAGAATATGAGCAAAGAGGTCAGAAATCACTTTGTAACTGGGTTCACAAATTACAGCCTTATTAGCATATAATACCTAATTTCTCATTTACAATAAAAAAGTATGCATTTCTGTCATGACTTTTGCCTTCTGATCTCCAGGTTTCTAAAAATAGAGGTTTGATAGGTGATATTTTTATGGTTCTATCTTGAACATTAACATTTTTGTGCTTGGCTTTTGTGATATCTCTACTTATTTCTGAACTCAGTTGATGATATCTAGATTTCAAACGTAATATTTTCTGTTATAATTATTCTATTCTTTGTGAATAATTAAATATTAATACATTTCTCCATAATAAGTGTATATAGTTTTGCATGGCAGACTACTATATTTCATTGTTGTTACCTAGTAGTTTTATGAGCTCACGGGAGGTTTATACTAATTTGTTAATTTCCAACAATGAGAACCCTAAGAGAGACATACATGGATCTAATCTATATGGGAAGTAGAAAAGGACAAGATCTCCTGAGTGAATTGGGAGCATGGGGACCATGAGAGAGGGTTGAAGAGGAGGGAAGAGGAAGGCAGGGGAGCAGAGAAAAATGTATAGCTCAATAAAATCACTTAAAAAACAGAAAAAAATGAAAAAAAATTGTCATTTTCTTAAATTTATACAAAAGATAAAATGTTAACAAGTGCATGTCATTAGAAACTGATAACAAATGCATGTAGTTTTAGTTAAATTACAATTTTTTTTAGTTATTATTAGTTTTGTGGTTCTGAAAATGGAACCCAAGGTCTTACAAGTGGGAGACAAGATTTGACTACTGAACTATATCCCCTGTTCCTCAGTTACTATTTTAACTGCATGCATTTACAGGGTACAGTGTTATAATTACATACATATGCAATGCCCGATGATAAAATAATAGTAATTGGCCTTAAACATTGTTGCCTTTGATAAAATTATACATATTTATGTGATACATGAAGCTCCATCTTGACATATGACTATATTCTTCTTCCTTTTCTGCATCTTTTTATTCTTATGACTTAAACTATACCTACATAATCTTAGAGAGATGTCTTTCAAAATTTATTCTGAAGTATGAACATAGCCAACACATAAAATATTATTGAAATGTATTATATATATATACATATATACATATATATATATATATATATATATATATGTAACACATAGGCCACAAGTTAAACAGCCAATACTGAAGCTTACTATTTCTTTGATTCACATATAGTGGTAGACCTTAAAAGATAAATATTCTTTTCATTTTAAAATTACATGCATGTTTAAGAGTGGGTTGGTGCATGGGTGAGTGCAGTGCCCAAGGAAGTTGGAAGAGGGCATAATATCACTTGGACCTAGAATTATAGGTGGTTGTGGGTGCTGCGAACTGATCTTGGATCTTCTGAGAGACCAGTATGCAATCTTAACCACTGAGCCATCCATCTTGCTTGGATAAATTCTATTTTAAAATGTATCTTTTATGCTCACATCCCTCAAGCTCAGCATACGCAAAAAAAATTTAAATTTTTAACAGTGCTTTCAATGATACTAGAGGAGATAATTAGCCACATCTTAGTAGGTATATTTTTAGGGAAATAGTGAAAGACTCGTAAATACTTAGGTGAAGGGAGGATTTAGTGTCTTCCAAAGCAACGTATCCTTGCTGACATTTTGATCTTGGACTTTGAGCCTCCAGATGTGGAATAGATCTGTTGTTTTAAACTACCAGTTTCTAGCATTTTCTTACCACATTTCTAGTAAACTAATACTTCACAACTCTACTCTTCAAACAAAACCCTATACATGCAGTTTAGATTGATTTCCTAGGTTTCATCTTCATGCATAGAGTTGTTTCTTAAATATTTTTCTTAAATATCGCCTTCTTAAAGGTTTCTTTCCAAGGCAACTGAAAACTGAACATGGTAAAATGATATTACTCATGTAACCCTCACAACCAAATCTGTCTTATTATTGAATGTTCCTTTTCGTGAATATATTCCTTTCTTCGGTGCCTTTATCTCTCAGTTCCTACATGTAAGCAATCACCAGAGACTATCAGCTCTACTTTTCGACACTCTTCTTGTGATGCTTAATTTTATGTGTCAACTTGACTGAGCAACAAGGTCCAGAAATTTTATTAAACATTATCCTGGATGTTTCTGCGAGGATATTTTCAGAAGATTCTAACTTACAAACTGATGGGCTTGAATAAAGCAGATTGCATTCTCTTACAAGAATGGATCTCACTGATCAACTGAACATCTTAGTAATATGAAAAGACGAATTTTACTCAAGCGAGAGGAAAAGCAGTCTTAGACTTTGCTGTCCCCTGAATTTCTAGCCTGTGGTCCTTCCCTGTAGATTCTGGACTTGTCAGTTTCCATAAGCACATGGGCCAATACCATTAAATGTCTGTTTTGGATCATAGTAAATACTACAGAACAGTTGCTATTAATGCTGATGGATAGAGTCAAGGAAAAGTGTAAAGATTCTGTAGTCAGACAACTTCCATTCTATTTCAGTGCTAACACTTGCTATTTGTGTACCCTATTGGGGCAAATTCCTTAAACTCTACAACCCTCAGTTTCTTATCCAACCAATGAGACAGTTACAGTATCCACAGCATAGAAATGGAAAGATTGACTTGAAACGTTTCTTAGAATGTAGTAAGTCTTAGATAGTGCTTATGATTTTTATTATTGCTAAATACAGCAAAGAGTACTCCAAAGAGTACTCAAGCATACTACACTGTATCTTGATCAGATGTGGTTTTGTTTTAATTTAACCCTGTGGACCTCTTAGTCCTGAGAGAGGAGAGTTGTCTCCTTTCTCCCTGCTGTGAAAGTTTCTTTCTTAAGGAAAACAGCCATGCCTTCCACACTTAACTTTTCAGTGCAGACACCTGAGTCCTTATCACTTTGCTTTGTCTCTGTCCACCTGGCCCCTCATCACCCCATCTGTTTTTAGATAAAGTATCATTCATTCTGTAGCTTAGTCTGGGCTTACATTTGTGATCTTCCTATTTCTACTTCCTTTGTGCTGTGAATATAGATCTATGCCACCATTCGGAGCATTTTTCCCTGTTCATCAAAATCTAACCAAAAACAAACAAACAAAAAACCCAAAAAACAAACAAACAAAAAAACAAAACAAAAAAACCCACCCCACCTACCTTTAACATACGGCCATTCTTGCTAGCTGAGAGAACATGCAGTGGATACTACTGTGGATGCACCAGGAATACATACTTAGCTTCACAGCTGAACAAGATGCTCTGCAGTAGCCCCCCCCAACTGGTAATAGTGCTGTCGATATTTATTATGACTTGAAATGTACAAGTCCCCAAGGAAGACCATTGTCATGGCACTGTCAACAGATACATGCCTATAAAGTGAAATGAAGGTCTGAACCTCATCTCCCCAGTCCAGCTTTTCACTTCTTATCTCACTCTCTTCTTCCTTCATGATGGCCTTCTCGAGAACACATTATCACAACAAAAAAATGAAAAACAAGAAGTCAACTATATAATACCTCATATTAATTACACATAATTCTCAGAATCTAGTGGAGAAGGATAAGAAATAACAGCGCCAATGTGAGAGAAATCTAAGAGAAAAAAGTAATAATAGTGTGAGTTTCCTACCAAGAAGGAAATCAATTTATAATTAGAAAATTTTAAAAATCAAATCACTTTATACCATATGTATCTTCATAATATTCAATTGCTTTTTTGGGGGGGGGATTGAAGACAGAACCTAGGGTAAAGTGCATGCTAAGTAAATGCCCCATCACTCAGCAATATGCCCAGGCCTTCTATATATATTAGTACGTTATACTATGAATTAATTTTAAGATAGAGTCTCACTAAGCTGCAACAAATGGTCTGGACACAGCAATCTTCATGCCTTGCAGGCCTGTGCTGTCACAGCTTACTCAAAGCGTTGGAAATGGTTTTGTACCTTTGTTTATATCAATGAGCTGCTTCTTTTTCTTCTGGCGTTCCAGCTTCTCTTGTTCGGCTTTCTCTTTTGCAAGTTTTGCCCTCCTGCTCTTCTCTTCCATTTCTTTTCTCTTATGGTTTTCTTTCAGTGCTTCCTAAAGACAAAAATAAAATAAAATAAATCAAGTAATTTTCTACACACTATATAACAGAGAAGGTGTGCAGTTTAAAACTTCTACAAGTTTGTAGAAATGAGAAATTTTCATAGTAGTCTCAGAGTGTGGGCATATACTGTTTCTTGACAGAGACAAATAATTAGCCTTAAGACATCTCTTCTGGAAAAAAAATATTGAAAATAACCTTTTCAGTTCTCATTATGTGTTGTGGCAGAAAAACATAGTTATCTATGTTGTAGCTTTAACAATGAAAATACTTTCTTCATTGTTAAAATATGAACTATTTTGATATACAAAGTAAGAATTTCATCTCTTTTTCCTGTTATCTGCAAAATAAGTTAAAAAATCTACCTCCTAGGATATTTGTGATGAGAAATGAGATGAACAATTGAAGTACTTCCAGCAGAACCTAATACATTATAATCAAGGTATTTTCATCTGCGATGAGGAGGTGGTTGTGTTGCTGGTGGAATGATTACACCTAATGATGCAGGATGTGAAACAATCACCTGCAAGTTTTAGAGCTTTTTATATGGTGAAACTGTTGGAAATGATGAGAGATTTCAAGCTCTTTGATATTTATGGAATTCCAGTGAATGAGTACATTCCTGTACATGATATCAGAGAAAGTTGAAGCAAAGTGACCAGATGAAATAATGTCATCTTCCTTGGAGCTCAAATAAGTCACTGCTTTAAAGACACATTAACTATGAGTTCGTTCCTTCATGTTTTGTTTTGTTTTCTTTAAATTCTGATTGATTAGCTATACTTCATAATATGTGCTTATGTTTATACTTTAGTAAAGTTTATATTTCCCCTAAAACTATATTGTTCCAGCAAGTATAAAAATAAGAAGATAAAGAAAGCCCCAAGAATACATTTACACGGTTTTTGCCTTGAGGAGTCTTGAGTCTATACTGATTTTTTTTCTTCATGTTAAAGGGCATAATAGTTTAAAATACTCCTGAAAATCCCTATAAACAATTCTCCTGGAGTGAAAGGATTGATTTCGTTCTATAAAATCTACCTGATTTTACCACTGTGGCATCTATTATCCTAGTTAGGCAAATACTCCACACATTAGGTTAAGAGCACACAACTATCTGGCTACTGTAGACAGAATCCAAGATTTCCACTTAAAGTTTAAAGTTCGATTTTACATTTCAGTGCAGTCTCTCAATATTATTAGCACTACTGTCATTTTGGACCAGATGAATTCTGTTGTTCTTGTTATAGGGGTTGGCCTATGCATTGGAAGATGTTTGATGGCATCATTGGCCTCTACTCACTCGATGCAATTAGCATCTCTTACAATGTGGCAACCAAATAGGTCTTTTGAGACTGTCAAATGTCACTTGAAGGGCCAACATGCCCAAATTGAGAACAAAAGGTTTCAGAAAGAAAATTCAGAGAATAAGTGACCAGGGAGTACTCGGCCTTAAATGGGGCATACATATTAGCTCCTCCAAGACTAAGGGAATACCGCAAAATGGAAGGAAAAAAGAACATAAGTGATAGAAGGTATGAAGAAGGACTATGAAACCCTGTCTAATGGGTATGATATGGTCATGGTACTCCTGAACTCACAATAACTATTGTTGCTTCCACAGAGCCTGCATAAGACCAAGCCCATCAACATTGATCCACAGATGGGACAAACATGGGGAATCTAATGGCAGTCTATGGCTGCCAAGGGAGAGGGAAGTCATGGTTTTCAGTGATGTGGCCACTAGTGCGTTACTCAGAAACCAATGAACAGCTTTATGTCCATTCCATCATGAGTAGCCCTGCTTAATCTTAATGTGCTATAAAGCAAAAACAAAATAAAAGACTTGAAAATAGAAGAGAGACTTGGTGAGAGGTGGGTGGGAGCTGGTGGGGACAAAGGAGGCTCAGAAAAGGTGGAAGGTTAGTATTACCAGAGCGTACTCCATACATGTATGAAATTGTAAAAATAAACAAATTAAATTTAATAATTAGAAAACTACCCACTGCTGACTCAGAATCAGTTTACCTTTTCTAAATGTGGAAACTTCTAAATGAATTTTAAGTATTTAGCCAGGATCAGACATTTATGCAATTTGAAGGGTAAGTAGGTAATCCTTGTCTTTTCATTCAATATTTAGTATTTGTTTTATTCTTCAAGGATGAGAGAGAAGGCAATGTAAATGTGGCACATAAAGCACATGAAACAACATTAAAAATAGATGAAATTTCATCAAACTTGAAAAAATTGCTCATCAAATGACACAGGTCGTCTGACAGGATAGCACAGTGGTAGATGTTGTCCTTGCTATGCACAAAGCCCTGGGTTAAATCCCTGCCTCACAAAGTCCATTTGTTAATTAAATAATAATAAGAAGAAAACGACACTGTTAAGAAAGTGAAGAGATGCCCTCAGAATGGGAGAAATATTTGCAAACCACATATTTCATAAGAGCATTAAGAAATACTGAAGAAAAGAAAAATAACTTCAAAAGATGGTAAAAAGACTTTATGATCTACCAAGTTATCCTCCAATAAAAATGAATATTATAAAATAAATATCTGGTAAAGGCCAGAAAGCACAAGTTGGCCCTAAAAAGGAAAACAATAAGAAAAGGCATTATGTATTTTGGCCAAAAGATGAAGAAGTTGCATGATTTCTGGTAAGTTACATGAAAGGATGTAAGCAGCAGAAAACAGAAAGGTGGCCAGTGCCTGTGTATACTGTTGTTGTTGTTGTTATTATTACTTTATTATTGGTCAAATCTTTTATGTGCTAAACTGTTAACAAGATCCAGGTGAACTTTAGTATTTTTAATCTAATGGACTATTTCAGTTGAAGACTACTGTCACAAGGGGGCTTTTCAACAAACTTATTAAGGTGGAGAAATAGCCTTCATTTGTCATCTTTTTAATGCAACTTCTTCTTTCCTTCCTTGCTTCTTTCCTTCCTTCCTTCCTTCCTTCCTTCCTTCTTCTTTAGTGTGTGTGTTTGTGTGTGTGTGTATGTGTGTGTGTGTGAGTGTGAAAAGATCTTCTGTATCACGGGCTGGTCATACACTTCATATGTAATAGAGGATGGCTTTGAACTTCTGATCATTCTGAAGCTCCCTTCTGAGTGCTGAGTGTTGGGAACATAGGCATAGACACTCCAGTACCCCATGATGTTAAGTGGACCTGGGGACTGGACCCAGATCTTCTTTCAGGAAGCCCTTTACAAACCGGGCTATAATCCCAGTATTCTTACAACATCCTAATATCCCTGAGATGACAAAAGTGGTTGTGCATTTGGTATGCTAATGGATCTATAAACTGAGGGTGGCTCCTCTCACAGAAGTTTCTACACTTGAAGTTGGCCAAGTTTCCTCCTGTGTATCATCATTTCAAATGCTTATTTATTTGGATCTTTTCAAGTATTGTTAACAGTAAGCTGGTGTTGGGAGCAGTGAACTCCCAGATCCTGAATTTCTTGTAAACAACTTGTTTTCCTCTGCTCTGAGACAGCCTGCAGCTGCTGTGAGCATGAGACCCTCAGGAGTTCCTAATGGCAGGAGAGTGGTTTCTGGTGGGTTTGGCTGGGGCGTGGCTATCAGTTAAGGATCCCTATATAAGTGGCTCTGGTACACAATAAAAAGGGCATTCTTGGGGCATTCTTGTTTCAAGAATGACCTGTGTCTCTGTCTCTCTGTCTGTGAGTCTTTGTGTGTTTCAATCTCTAGCCCCTTGCCCCGTTCAGGAACTGTATGGTGGCGCATAGAGCGCAGACGGGCTGGTAAAAAAATGTTATCTAAAATATCATGAACTACTTCAGGAAATTAGTCTATTCTAAGGAAGGATAGGGTCAGGGACACAAAACAAGGGCTGGCCTGGCTTCTGAAGTGAGAACGGAAATAGGCTTTGTGACTAAACCCTCAAATTTTGGGATCTGATACTATCTCCAAGTGGATGGTGTCAGAAATCGGGTTAGAGAACATCCATCCAGCTATTGTCCACACTGCAGGATGCATTGTACTAGGGAGAAATGGCTATATCTTTTGAGGTCAGTGAATGTAGTAGTAAGAGGCGAGGGGACCTGCTTTTGGTCCCGGCGGCCGCACAGCTCCTGCCGCCTGGTGCCTGGCTAGCTTATGCCTGAAATAATTACACAGAAACTGTATTCATTAAATGACTGCCTGGCCCATTAGTTCTAACCTCTTCTTAGCCAACTCTTACATCTTAAACTAACCCATATCTAGTAATCTGTGTATCACCACAAGGATGTGGCTTACTGGCATGAGTCTAACCAGTGTCCATCTTGGGCCGGAGAAAGCATGGCGTCTGCCACACTGCCTTCTCTCTCACAGCATTCTGTTCTGTCTATTCCACCCACCTAAGGGCTGCCCTATCAAAAGGCCAAGGTAGTCTCTTTATTTAACCAATGAAAGCAACAGAAACACAGAAGGACCTCCTACACCATTTCCCCTTTTTCTGTTTAAACAAAAAAGAAAGGCTTTTATTTTAACAGTAAAATTACATATAACAAAACAGTTATTAAGTAAGAATTACAGTTACAATATTTAGATCTAATGGGCCAGGTAGTCATTTAATGAATACAGTTTTTGTGTAATTATTTTGGGCATAAGCTAGCCAGGTACTGGGCGGCAGGAGCCAGTCAGCAGCCAGGACCAAAAGCAGGCCCCCTTGTCTCTTATTACTACAATTGGTTGCCCAACATGGTTGACTGACTCATAAGTCCCCAGTGTTCATAAGACATACTATCTAATCTCTATAAAGATAAAGGAACTCATGCAAGTATTATTTAATCCCATTTATGGAAGATGAAATTTCAGTTCAGATAGATGAAGTGACATCTCCAAGGCTACACAAGTACTTAACTTCTAGAACCATTTATGGTTTCTTGGCAGCCTCAACTATGATCGTGTAGACTATACCCAAGTGGAGCTGTTGTGCAAATTATAGGATGGTTGGATATATTTGAATTTCAGATAAACCATGAGTAATTTTTTGAATCTAAGTATATTCTATACAATATTTAGGACACACACCACAGAAATCATACAATATCTAGTATACATTGAGACTAAAAAGTTATAATTTACCTAAAATCCAAATTTTAGTGGCCATCTTATGATTTATTTATTTCTCTTTCTTCTTTTGCTTTTTGACAAAGGGTCTTGATATGCATCTCAGGCTAGAATTCACTATATAGCCCAGACTAAGTTTGATCTTGTGATCTACATGATTTAGACCCCAAAGTATCAGGATTACAGGCATGTGCCACCATGCCTGGTCTGCATCTTGCTTTTTCGTTTGACAAATCTGAAATTTCTTTTCTCAAGCCTCTACTTATTTTTATGTGTATCTTTTGAATTATTAGGCTATCTAATGACCACTATACAAATTATTATATTAAAATGCCCAAATATAAAATGTTTTGAGACCAGAAATGCTGATAGAGATTATTGAAGCAGGCTTTATATTGTCAATTGCCTTGAATCGTGCTACTTCTGCAATATTCTTCACATATTCCTTTAAAAGTTGTTTTTGACAAGGAATCAAATTCAATGTTATAAAAACAGGAGTTTATATAAAAAAATCATAGCTTATATAACTGAAAATGGTAGACAGTAAGGTAATCACTAATAAGGACTCCAAGAAAGTAATTTGGCAGCTATAAAAATAGACTACATTTCTGGATGAAATGGAGGCTTTAATGAATATCTAGCAAAATATGCAGAAAACTTAAATATTAAGTACATCAATTCTCATAACAGTGATTTCATATCAATGACCTTTAATTTTGTTAGAGTAAAAAGAAATTTGAAGATTCATTTAACATCTAAAATCACAGGAGCTGATAATGAGGGAGAGAACTCTTTAGAGGGATGAATTCTTATCACCTTGATTATTACAAAACTAAAAACAAAACAAAGCAGGAGAAGAAAGCTTAAGGTAAGTTTAAAATAATCAAATAATTGATAACTTTTAGTAGTATTATATTATTTGTCCAATCTCATTGGACATTTTAACACACATACACATGTATATGAACACACACACACTTCTATACTCTAAGTAGGCATCATTGTTTCTTAGTGTGGAGAATGTCAACTAATTAAATTCTGTACTTCTACAGGAAAGTACTCTGTTAAAGGATACTAAGTGAAAAATATTTTCATAATAGCTTCCTATAAGGTAAGAGATATGTTTACAGAATGAAGTCTCAGTTTTACTAGTATAACTATCTTTCAAGAATTAGTAAAAAGCATCTTGGAGACTACCAAACAGTACAGTTTATTGCCATTGCTCTTGGCTGCCTATCATAATGTGATGGCAAAATCTTATTGTTGGAAACAACATATACATTGGCCACTGGGCATGGAAAAATCCATTTGGTGCTGACTAGGAAGCATTTTCCTTGCTGGCTAGCTTTCATAGTACTGGACGGTACTATGTAGACATCTGGAAAATAAAGAATTAATAGTCTTACTTGGTTGTGAACTCTGTGAAGGACAGTAATGATCAGAGTGGTAAGGTATGTCCATGGATGCAATAGTGGCATATGTTATGGGGGTAACCAACTACTTTACTATTGACTGTAATGCCTATTCCACAGGAGGAAATTCATGACTGTCACTGTAAATCTTCCCAAGAATCCATGGTTGGGGATGTCCCAGGCCCCATAGTATCAGACTATCACTAAATTTGTACCTTTATAATCATAGATTAGTATAGCTCTCAGAACTCATCAGAGGAGTTTCTTTGTGCAGTGGATAGTGGCTAAGGCAGAAACTTTTCAAATAAGGAGTTTGCATCATTTCTTTACAATTTGTCTCAGTACAGGGGATTCACTGCTATGCCTAAAGTTTTACAGAAGTCAGAGAATCAGCCTACACTGCCAAACTATGGGATGGTGCCAACCACGTACAGGACTGCACTTGCCCATTTAGTTAATCTTTCTGGGAATCTTTCTTCTCTTTTCCTTTTCAAAATTCTCCCTCCTAACATTTTACTTTACAGATTGGCTTTAACTGCCCTGGCTGCTAGTGAGCCTTCTATAATTTTCTATATTTTCCTGGAAGCCAGATCAAAGAGCTGTGAAGATACAAATCTTAATGTATCATGTCACAAAGTAATCTACAGGTAAGCTGAGCTGTGGTCTTATCTGTTGGTTATATAGGTGAAAAATCCTAAATACTTTTGGTAGTAGTAAACCAGGATCCATATTTGTCCAAATTTTCCTCTTTCATTTTTGAATGATAACGCCAGGTTCCAAATGAGAAGCTTAAGATGAGCTTTTTAGCATTTGACTGAGAATTTGAAGAACCATATGATTGCAGGAGGAAACCACTGCAGTCATTCATTAGAATTTTCAGCAGTAATCATGACCAAATTAAGGCTTTCCATTAAGGAAAGAAAAAAATCCTATTCTTTAATTAATAGAAAACAGCATTAAATAGTCATTCTCTATAGTTTCATTGTGCTTCAAGGGCATATTGGATTGAAGAAGTCACGACAAATGCTCAGAGCAATGAGTTTTCAACTGTGGCAACCAGACGTGGAGAGTCAGAGCCTCTTAAGACTTTATAAGCACTATAATAGTGCTAAACTTTTTCTTTCCCAGAGATTTCCACTTATTATGGCACAAGTGACCTTTAAAGTTCCTCTTATGAAAGAGCTCATGAATACTTCATCAACCAATCAGCTACAATTGCAACAGAGGTATAACTTTCTTACTTACAGGCGTAATTGAAACCTTGATTAGCTTCCTCAAGTAGTTAGGTGACTCAGTAACAGACACTGAACAAATATACTGATAGCACAGCTAGACGGTGCTTAGAGTCTTGCTCTTTAACCCATATAAATATGATATGAATCACAGATGTGTCATGTGCCACAGGTAATGCAAAAGCCAAATAGAACTTTTCTCTTTGATTTTTATGTTTCTTGCTTTCTACAGACAATGTTGGTCTTAGTCCATCTCCTTTCTGGACTGCACTTTCCTCTCCCACATTTTTTTTTTACCTTCCACTGAAACTGCTGTATTTGTTTTTCTGGCAGAAAAATACATTTATTACTATTTAGTATCCTTCCAATAGTTTACAAAGCCTTATATACTATCACTCAATACAAAATCTCTGACCTTCTCTCCCCATTGCCCATTATCTTCCAGTCTCATTAATCTCTTTGCTTAGCTTGGAATTTTACACCTGTATTCCCTCTAGGTTTTCACATACCTACATCCACTCTCTTTTTTAATGTCCCCTCTCTCACTACTTTTTCCCTGACCATCTTATACAGTAGAACCCCTAAACTCTGTCTCCTTCTTTCCTACTGCTGAATTCAGAACATAAAAGGTCAAAACCTAGTTAAACTTTCCATACTCTCCAGTTTCTTAGAATTAGCAGCTGGAGCTGGTTGATTTACATAATAACAGTTTTCAGCCTGGGAGCTCTCACAACATTAAATTACCAAGAACATCTTCACACATAGTTCCCCATACACCTCATATTTCTTTATTGTAAAAAAAAATCATAGCAGCTTTGAAAAAAAACACTAAGGTACTTTGGAAAGGAGGCTTTCTTTCTAATTATCTATAGGCTTTGGGTCACTGAAATCTATCTATACGTGTTTTCTTAGAAATGCCAATACTGAGTGTTTCTAAGGCTTGATATTTGTAACTTGTCATACTGATATATCTCAGTTTTCTGCCTAGAAATTTCCTTTGGACGGAGATTAGCCCTTACTCAGAGCCTCCAAGGTTAAGAGAAAAGATGCATGCTATTTTCAAAAGTGAGGTGTTCGCTTTCAAGGAGATATTTACAGGGTCCTGAAGTATTAATAATACCATACAGTTTCTCAGTAATCTTTTGTTTTAAGACAAAATGTTTTCTTATTTTGGTAGATGGTTTGTATTAAAGGTTTGGTGAGCGATCTGTAGAAATGACTCCCCTTTGGCAGGGGACAGGTGAGAAAGGCAGCTGAATGAATTCAGTAAGTGTACACTGAAGGAGCCCTCTTTCATTCTGCACAACCAGCTCACTGCTCATACTCCTCAGGAAACAACTAAAAAATTAATGTGTTTTTCACTTGCAGTACATATCTGTAGGTTTGACAGACAAACAGATCTTTGCACACCAGCATGGTCGTGAAGAGAATCTCAAAGGTAAATTATTAAAAAAAGAAAAAGAAAAAAGACTGTTATGTGCAAATCTCCTTGGATATTAAACTTGCAGTTGGTTACAAAGCGGTCATGCGCCAATAATGATGGCTGGCTGTGATCCCCAAGGCCTTCTTTGAAAATTTGCCTTACAACTGCAAAAACATGTGATCTGAAGTTGGAGGAAAAACTGTCTCTCCCGTCACAGTCCATTAGAGTGCTGAACTAAGATTAGCTAGAAGTTAATCTGCAATCTGTAACATCGAAAAGCTTTTCAAATGCTGCAGGTTTCAGCAGACATTTTTTGTTGTAGGAATGTGAGCATCCATCTTTGTATCTTGGAAAGAAAAACAATTGAGTTCAACATGTCTCTGTGGACCACTATTTGATTAAAATCTATGAAGCGCTTTGAGTGACTATAGGAAATTAATCTATAACTTTTTTGAGCTAAAGAAAGAAAATGAAATTCTGAAGTGACTGATACAACATTTTAATAGAAAAGCATCTCAGGGAAGTATGAGTGGAGGAAAATATAGCAGTGTTAAGTTATAATTTTGAGGCAGGTATTTGCTGCTTTAATACAGTCTCTAAGAAGCTAGAAGAGGCAGCATGATTAATAACGTTGCATTGTTTTGCTTTTAAGTACTGAGGACTCAATGCATGATGCAAGTTATGAACCAACAAGCAACAGCCCTGGCCCCACAAAAAGGTTCTAATATGACCAATGGAGGTGTAGTGAGAAGCGTGGGGCAGTTTGTATGAGTCTATCAAGTTACCTTGAGAAGGAGAATTTATAGACTTGCCCAATAGGAATGGTCCCAGGAAATGTGAGTCCTCTAACTGTAGATAGGGTTCTATGATCTTCCTCAGGAACCTATTCTGATACTGTATCACTTGTGAAAAGGTAATACTTCCTTATGTCTCAGCAAAAGCTGTCAGATTTTAGGCCCGTGTCTTGTTTATTGACCTCTGTGTAAAAGAAACCCATTCAAAATCTTCCTTTAAAATCTTTTCCTAGAGGTGTAGCTTGTCTTCAGGACTCACTGGTGTGCCCAAGTTCCACAAAGTGAAGCTAACCCTCGAGAGCAATACAGGATTTACTTTTCAGTTAAGAATGTGAGGGATGGGGAGGGATGGGTTTTAGGGGCCTTTGGAAAAAACTGTGGTCTTGATCTAGTCCCCCCCCCAACCCAGGCTCAATCCTCTTGCCTCAGCCTATTGAATGCAGGGATTACACAATTCAGTGTCAGTTTCTACAATAAAAACTTCCTCATAGATGTCTTTTTCTTTTAATAACACTTTTAATAATATCACTCTGGGTCTTTTCTGCATGTTAGACATTATTTTTCAATTCTAGCTTTCTCCATTCTGATATTCCTTCCCCCAGAACAAGAAAACAAAGATGGAAATAATACTCTAAGAGGTGTGCTGTTTTATTTCTACCAGTTTTTGATGCTCACATTATTCTAAAATACGGTATCTATTTTGCATCGTTTTCAAGTGCAACTGTAAAGTTAAATCAGTTCCAATATATCTGTTGCAGCCATCAGTCCTCTTTTCAAACAGCCTCCTTGGGAAGTCATAAACTTATTTTGGTGAGGGGATTAATGTGTGTTTGAAATTCCGCTTTCTAATGTGAACTCTGAATCTATTGAAATCAGTTGCATTATCTTACATTCACATTATTTTTAAGCAGAAGTTTTGTTACCCAGTTCCATCATCTATTGTACTACAAAACTTGCTTTAATATTACTTTTTGCTACCTTCTGAAACGACGGCAACCTAAATTTCAAAGGTTAAGTGCACCTGGTAAGATCTAAAACATATGCTTAGAGAATTCGAAAACAGGAGCTCCCTAAAAATCGAGGACAAGGTCACTGTCTTTTAAAAAAGATAATAAGAAAGATAAGATTTCTTTGACTATACACATTTCTGGTGTGTTCTTTAAAAAATTCACACATCACATGCCTAAGGTATGATAAGTACTGTTTCCCTAAAATTCAAGAATCCTTATTTTGTGGTTTATTTGTACCTGGCCTTGTCTCTATACTCTTTGCTTGATGTCCTTATTTTATATTTTAACTCCTATCAATACAACATACATACCTAATAATTCTTTTAAAATTCCATCCCATCTTATTTTGAATGAGATACTTGAAATCTCTCTGAATATACAGCCATTTAACTCTTTTTGGGGTCATGGTGATGGGAGAGACAGGAAAAAACAGAAGAGGCAAGGAAGATAAGACAAAAATATTCTGCTTACTATCTAGAGAATTTAGCCTTTTGTGATATGCAGGAAATAGTCATTCATTCTTTCTTTCATTCATTCATTCTCAACCATGTTTATCACTAGTTCTAGTCCCTGGATAATCACATGAGGCTTAGTCATTCATGGTACTATGCTGCGACAGAAAGAAGCTCTAGCAATGTTAATTCTCGGTGGCTCTATCTCTTACACTCAGGTTGGGTACTGTCTTAATGGTAGATGGACTAGTATCCTGGAGTTTATTGTCTACTTCTTTTTAATCATATTGATAATGAATGTCACTCAGGAAGGAATACAAGTCTTAGGGAATAAGGAGATATTTTTTTTCTCTTGGACTACAGGGAACTGATTCTTTCATAAAAGTAAATTAAAATGGTTGAGCTCAATTTTCTTTTCACAAAGCTATCTTGATTACCAGTCACAACTCTGTGCTTTTCTAAGTACAAAGTGATTGTTTGCTGATTTGTTGTGCTATCTTCTGAACTATTGACAGCAAGATGTCCTTCAAGTAATTATGGGGCTGCATCTTTCCCTTTATTGATGCTGTCTGAACAATCAGTTTAATTTTCACGCACACACACACACACACACACACACACACACACACACACACACTCACACATACACAATCACATACACCATACCTGATAATGGAAACAAAGCAACACAAATTTTAAAAATGAAGCACTATTGAAAAATGAGAAAGTATGATGATATGGCACCTATCATTCACAGTGGTCCATAAATTAAGCCGATACCAATTAGATTGTTGGTAAGGAAAATGAAATTTCTATTAAATAGAAGGCAATGGGAGTCTTTATACATCTTATCTTTCCTTAAATGGGAGACTTCAGGGGCTGCTTCACTCTTTATATATAATGCTATTTATTATATGGGTTTCACATTTCACATTCATTTAAATGTCTGTCCATATATTTCTTTTGTGAAAGTTTACTTCAATCTTGCGTACTTTTGCAGCCTCTGAGAAGGCAGTCTCACTGTCGGTTAAGTTCACTTCAGGCGTGATATTCTTTTTGGACAGGCATTGTTTATTTGTATTTCTGAGTCACAGTCCTTTTACACTCCAGCTCAGGCTGGGTTCACTTATGTAGTGTAGGCTTGCTTTAAACTCCCAGCAAACCCCCTGCTTTGGCCTTCAGAGTGCTGGCATTATAGGCATAAGCCATCACACCTGACTCAGATAAGCACTCTTAACAATATGTTAAGGGAAGGGGAGAGGGTAAGAAAGAGGGAGAATATGAGCAAGGAAATCAGGACCGTGAGGGGCTGGACCACCCACTGAGACAGTGTGCCTGATCTAATGGGAGCTCACCAAACCCAGCTGGACTGGGACAGAAGGCACATGGGATCAAACTGGACCCTCTGAATGTGGCTGACAATTGGGGCAGACTGAGAAGCCAATGATAATGGCACTGGGATTCATCTGCATGTTTTATCTTTTTGGGATCCTAGTCTATTTGGATGCACACCTTCCTAAGCCTGGATGGAGGGGGGAGGGCCTTGGACTTCCCACAGTGCAGGGTACCCTGCCCTCTCTTAAGGAGGGGGAGAAAAGAGGGGGAAGGGTGTGTGGGGGAGCAAGAAGGAAAAGGGAGGAGGGAAGGAAGTGGGAATTTTGAATGGTATTATTTATAAAGTAATAAAAAAAACCAATACGTTAAGTACACAGAACATGTAATACAGATGAAGCATGTATAACTATTTCTTAATTAATGAAAACTGGGCAATTAGTTTAGTCTAAATACTAAACACATAATGGGCAAACAATATTCTTGAGTTTTCTTTATTGGTAGTTTGCCATTTTTAAAGAGCTTAAACCATGAGGTGAACAACTTATGTACAGAGACCCATTCACATAGAGAGTCTCACTGTTTAAGGAACACATACAACTTTAAAAAGGAATTTGGAGGATTAAGAAAAGATGCCAAAATTTGGAAATAAAAGACCACAAACAAAATATAGGTAATTAATCTCATTGACAACTGGATTAAGGAAAAGAACTATATCATTGGACATAACTTGATTGCTTAATTGAAGGAGAAGTTCATTGGAGAGCTCCCAGAAGTCAGAATGCTAGGCTTTGCAGGTATATTTTAGGAAGAGACTTAAAAAAGAATACTACTTACTGTACAGATGGTAAGGCAATGGAACCAAGTCAAGAAAGTGTTTTCTACTGAAAATGATTAGGAAGATTAGCTAGTTAGCTGCAAAGAGGTATAGCAAATACGCTAGAGTTCAAGTTATGGTATAAACCATTAGATAATTCACCCATTTATATTCTAGGATATTTTATTTCCATAATTAAATATGCCAGAGTCATTACTTAATAAAATAAAATGAACATATGATTTATTGTCTCTTACTGACATCATTACTGACTTGGATATGCTATATCTGAGAGCGTTGATCTCTCATTAAAATATCTGCAAAGCATACACTGTGGATCATTTCAAAAATGAGTTTGAATGAGATACAGGTCAGAACTGAGATATTTTGCTTCAAAAATCATCTCTCCCAAACTAGAAATAGTAAGGGTACTGTTATATACTAGTGATTGCATTCTGGGAAACAAGCCATTTCCATCTGTACATGCAAACTCTTAGCTACATTCCACAATGTAAAACACATCTCACTTATGATTATATCTTTGATCATGACCTAGATTTGGCCAAATAGCACTGCTTATTTAGTGATGGGAATATCCTTTGCTTACTATGCTAATGGTCTAATGCCCTCTCCTTTACCTTCCTCCTCCCGAGGTAATATGCTATTATTTATAAAGGAATTTTCTAGCCTTACCATGAATCTTCTCTTTAAGTTGCCTTATTTATTGGTAGACAGGGATTTTTGCCATTAGGCTTGACATGTTGGACAAATAACTTCCATGAGGATTTAGGGAGTTTACAGACATACTGGGTTTTATAGCCTGTACAAAATTTTGCAATAATAAATTTTATATTTTAGGTTGACTTCTTTCAATGTGAACTTCTGAACAAAATATCATGGATAATCTAGTACACTGAAATGTCAGTGTTACTTTCTCTATTTAGTGTTTATATTTAAGCATGCTGAAGGTAAGATTGGCATTCATTATAACTAAGCAATGGAAAAATAACTAGGTTTTATCATGTTTACCTTGTTACTATTTCACTTATTTTAAAGTGAAATAGAGAGATAGGAGGATTTCTGTTTCCTTCAAAGTGTCTCAGAAGAGGGCCAGAGTTATAGCACCAGAAAGATGGGGAATTCAAATGATAAAGAAGGCAGAGCTGAGAACAGAGCATGGTGGTCTAGCTTCCAATCCCAGCACATGGCGAGCTGAGGAAGGAGGAGTACCATGAATTGGAGGCCCACCTAGGATACATGCAGATTGGGTTCCAGGCCAACCTAGGTTATAGAGGGAGACTGCCACAAAACAAAACAAAACACACACATAAAATGCAGGTTTACATCCCATTAATAATTATGCATGGGTTGTGGGGACAGCTATATTCACAAAGCAATATGAACATACAAAACATGGAGCAATTAATTCTCCCTAGAATTGCACAGATAGTAAGCAAGACATACCAGAGGAAATAGCCATTGAATAGAATCTTGAAGGACAATGATTTTTTCCAGGAGGAAGACAGGTTGTGAGTATGCTAATGTGCTGCTGAGCTTTTGTCAACTTGATACAAATGAAAGTCAGCTGGTGTCTTAGGGTTTTATTGCTGTGAAGAGACACGAAGGCCATGGAAACTCTTATAAAGAGATTTAGTCCATTACCATCATGTTGGGGAAGTATGGCAGCATGCAGGCACATATGGTGCTGGAAAGGGAACAGTTCCACATCTAGATCCACAGACAGCAGGAAGAGAGAGTGACACACTGGCCCAGCTTGAGTTTCTGAGACCTCAAAGCCCATCTCCTAGTGACACACCCAGTCAGACAAAAACCACACCCACTCCAACAAGGACACACCTCCTAATAGTGCCACTCCCTATGGGCTAAGGGGGTCATTTTTATTCAAACCACCACACCTGGGAAAGAGGAAACACAATTGAAAAAAACAAATTTCCTCCATCATTCTGGCCTGAGTGCATGTTTGTGGAGCATATTCTGGATTAATGATTGATAATGGGAGGGCCCAGCCCAATGTGGGTACCATTTCTGGTCAGGTGGTCCTGGGTTGAATGAGAAAACTAGCCAAGCAAGCTATAGAATGCAAAGCAAAAAGTAGCATTCCTCCATGATCTGGTTCAGTTCCGGCCTCCAGGTTTCTGTTTCTGAGTTCCTGCTTTGGTTTCCCTTGATGAGGGACTATAGCCTATAAGCAAATAAACCCTTTACTCCCCCTAGTTGTTTGTGGTCATGGTGTATATCACAGCAATAGCAAACTAGGACAAGACACATTTATTTAATGCCCAGAACACTGGTTGGGAAACTTAGATTTCCAAAGGCTTCCCAATGCTACTTTAGGCTTTATCTATGGACAGTCACTGAAATTTTTTGAAAAGACAAGTATCCTAACAATATCTACAGTTTGGGAAAGCTATCTTTAAAGCAGCAAGAAGTCAATTTGGAGAGTGCTAACATTATACTCAGGACAAGTTAAAAAATAGCAATAATTCATGAGAGAGATGATTAATACTGAAACTAAGGTATTTAAAATGAGGATAAAGATAGGATGGATTTGAGAAATATTTTAAAACAAAAACAATGTAAATTAGAGACTGAATAGATGTCAACAGTGAGGAAAAATAAGATACTAGGTTATGTCATTCACCAAAGAAAATAGAGGGGTTAGTTAGGAAAGGCTGTAAAAAGTTACATTTGGAATATACTGAGTTTGTGGTAGTTGTAGTGATACTAATTAGCTTGAGGTAATCAAGCAGAAGATAAATTTGAGTCTAGAATGATAAATTTGAGTCTAGAGTTGAAGATTAACATGGCAACATAGAAAAGCACAGAAATCAGAGGAACATGTATTATCCAGAAACATTATGCAATATTTCAATCGAACTGTTATTATTATTTTACCCATAGTAAGGTTTCTATTTAAGATCGAAAGGATACTGTAAATTCCCTTCTATGTGGTGATATTATTATCATGTTATCAAATCTCATCTCTATCATGTTTTACATAATCACCTCTCTCCCACTCCAGGGAACCTATTTCTATTGAAAATCAAGACTAAGAAGCATTGTCTGGAAACTGTTCTGGTGGTCATGATATATGCATATTATGTTATAATGTAAAATAGGTGGCAAATGGAGTAAGAACCATTTATTATGTACCTGTTATAGTAAAGCACCAAGGACCTTTTGTCTCCATGGCAGAATATATGGTATGAATACTATAGCCTGAGCAAGACTGTAGTCTCACATGGTAAGCCCGAGGTCACCTCTATTGGCATCCTGCTTAACATGCAAGATGAATGCAGTTTCTACTTAAGGGGCACTATACAAAGAAGTAAATGTGGCATGAAACAAATGGGAACTCACCAGCTAAACTGACCCTCTCTCTGCCAAAATATTGGAAGTTTCCATCACATTAAAGCCATCCCAATTCTTAAGAGGGATTGCACTTGAAAGGTAAAACTCAAGAGACTGTCTGATTTGTATGAATTCCCTGTGACAATTTTCCCTCATATCTTTACTTTGAGGCTTCCAACATTTTTTCCAGGACTAGAAATTGAAGCCAGACATTCCTAAATCCTAGGCAAGCACCCTACCACCGAGTTCTCGCTCCAAGCCCTACACACTTTTAAAGGAAATTAGAGGAGTAGATGGTATTTGTAGCTTTGTGTGTCAGACAGCCTTTGTCTCAGCTACACAGCCCCGCCACTGTAGTGGAGAAGTGGACATGGACAAAAACACGAGGGAGGCTACATTTGCTATAAGGACATTCATTTGCCTGTTCTCTGATCTATATTAAAATGGAGGCCAATCCTGAAGGATGCCAAATTGAAAGCTGAAGATCAGAAAGCTACATTACCAGATCATAATTGATTAATCATTTTTGGAAAGGGAGGAGAATTCTAGTACCAGAAAGATTAGACAGTCACATAAACCCTGTTCTCTCAGAGGTACAAGAGGCTGCCTTCACGTATTTCTTCCATCACTTGGCAGTACTGCCAGAAGTTCTTGACGGAATTGTTCTACTGGCTTAAAACACTATCCTGAATTTAAAGGGCATATATGTAATACAGTGAGTGACACATTACTACTGAATTAGTTTACCTATCAACTTACTGACACTTGGCAGTGAACAAAGACCAGGGGGAAGGAATTCAAGATGAACTCAATGTCTTTATAGGTTACTTATAATTTTTCATTCTTTTGGCACTACAATACGCTTTTACACCAGTACAAGCTTTGCTATGCATCTCTCCTTTTGTCAGAGCTTCTTGTCTAGAAATTCATTCAGAGATGTTAATGGCTATTCTCCAAAATTTAGGAGACCCTGATGTAGACACAGATGCTGAGAATGAGATGGTATTTTTAAATTACTACTCGTACTACTGAATTATTATTTCTTGCTTTGTTTTCTATTAAAAAAGAAAAGGTTTAAATGTGTAGTTGATGAAAGCAACAGATTTAGAAATGGCATTAGGAAAAATATCTTTTCATGGTTTTCCTCCTTTGTTACCCTTAGCTTTTGTTTAAAGCAGGCACTGTACCATGTTAGTAGGTAAAGTTCCAATTTGCATATCCTCTAGGTAACAGAACCATTGGCAAGACTCTTCTAACTGGATAGAATTCATCTGAACTTCTATGTCACATATTATGGACATCCAATGATACAGGGCGTTTAGGAAAGCTATCTAAATAAAGTCTCCTAAACAGGGAATATTTAGTGAGGTTTACAGTTAAGGGAAAATTTATAACATGGAAATTAAAATATTTCAAAACTTTGTAACTAACTGATACAGATATTTTTCAGCTATTATTAGCTGGCCATTCTGTTTGGCATGGCTTTTCTTTCCCCAGTCCTTACGTTTTAACATGCAGTATAATTTCCCTGATTATGTTTATTGTCTCACTTTAGCCCCTTACCAGTCACACTCCATGAGAGCAGAGACCTTTGTGTATTTTAATATACCAAAGAAAATTAAGTCACAGTATTCAGGCCCAGATAAATGTCTTTACAAGTAAGTACACAATAAATGATAATTGACTGAATGATAAAAGTGAGCAAGCAAGTAAGAAAAGCAAAACCACCTTCTGCTGAAGACCAACAGAGAGGGATAACAGAAAGATGATTTCTATTTGCATTTCCCAAGATGTCTTCTGTAACTACTTAGACAAGCACGAGTATGCTCTTTCACAATAAAAGTGATTGCTTTGCCGGTAGTAGTTCCAATACCATCACCTGTTGGCTATGACCCAATCTGAAGGAAAAACTTTCATAGAGGCTTCCAGAAGAATTTTTCTCCCCAATTAGAAAAAGTCTTCATAGTATGTAACATCATCTTATAAAATATTAGTGCATGTCCCTGTGATGCCTGGAATAAGTTGATGACCATCTTGAAAGTGCCAGTCAAACTTCCCACAGGGACAAAACAGACAGTTTTTGCAAATTCTTGATTTATAGATATCAACATGCTACTGAATCAACTGCCTTATTTCCACATTTCTTGTTATTTAAGAGAGAAAAACTATATTCTTCAGCCAATTTTTATCATATTTTCTCTCATTTGACTGCTGAAAGCATCCTGAAACACCATGAAAAAGAGTGAACACCAAAACATGAGTGTTCAAAAACCAAAAGAAACCAATTATTTTCAAACATAAAAATTCTTGAGCATAATATGTATATCCATAAAGTTACAGTAATAATTATAAATAAATTTCACCTATTTATTAAAGCTGTTACCAAAAGGGCTATTTAAAAATTATTTTTCTCAGTGTTCAAATGGTATACAATTTTGAAAGTATTCTAGTCTTAAATTTCAAGTATAGTATCAAAAAACATTTAAATGAGGAGGAAATAGTAAAGAAACTTCATCTTAAAGTTTAATTTTTAAGTTTATTTTAAGTCTTGTATTTTAGACTAAACAGCAAGTATCTGGAAATATTTTCTTGTCTATGTCATCTAATAAATGAAGATGGTTTATGACATTAAAAGTAATTAGCTTTCAAATGAAAGGCTAAAGATTGTTGGGGGCACCTATTTGTATGTTCTATCTAGACTAGCATCTTGCTCACCAGTACAATTATGCTTATAATGATATCCACATTTAAGATAATATTGTAGTTTTTATACATCTCTAATTTATATGATGAGTAGGCAATAGAGGGGAAACAAACATACCATTTCAAATTCTACTTACCCTAGTTTCAGTAAGTTTGGGTCATTGTGTACTACTTTTGGAATTTGAAAACTAAAATACAATAATGCCATCAAATTAAATTCTCAATCAGCTACAACAAGGATTAAGAAGGTTCCTCAAAGAACAGACTGTGCAGCTTTCATTTCAAATGCAAATATTTAAAAGGCTGGCTGGCGCATTTCCAGCTTTTGAGGAATGCTGTTCATTCCTTGACTTTCCCCTTACTGACTCATAGAGAATACCAGGCAAGCCTGAATGCCATGAAAGAGTTATTATGGAAAGCAAATCAAAGGAGATACAGCAATACAAATAATAGTTGTTTCATCATTAAAATTATAATATGGTTCAAGCATTTCAAACAACAACAACAAAAAAAAACCATTCAAGAGACTTTATTCCAGGCTATTGAAATTTTGATCAAGAAGAAAATGTGAAGAAAACGAAGGGAAAATACATGTTCACATAGATATATTCAGGATATTTGCTCTCATTTTAAATCACAACATTAGTTTTGTTCGGGATTTTTTTGGTAATTACCAGTTTTTATATTATAAACAGACAGACACTGTTGTTAAGTAAGTAATAGTTTTAAATCAAAAGGCACAGCAGGTACTGTTAACAGAGTGCTAGGAAATGCTAATCTGAATAGGCCTGGGTATGCAGCCACCATTACTGATTTAAGGATCCTTATCTTGAAGTATGATGGGTGTATTGTGTTTAAAACAAAAGTAAAGATTCCATTGGTCCCTTTACAGGTGGCTTACAATCACAGCGATTGTCAGCAAGCTGCCAAGACCAGGTGGTGGTAAAAAGACACCATCAACTGAGCCAATTAACATTTTTTATCACAACTGAAGACATCACAGTGGATTGCAGTATCCACTAAATTCTGATGGACATTTCCTCATAGGCACAGTCGATTTTCACAAGTTAAAAATTTTTAGGATTTAAACTTTCATAATACACTCTGTCTATTATTTTAATACAAACAAACTCACATTTTAGATACATATATGCATGCCTGGAAGGATATATATTCCAAGGTATTAATAGTGATTAGATTTTGAAATGAATAACCAATTTTTTCCTAATTTTGTTTATATGTTATGCTTTTCTTTCAATTTGCATGCATGACTGATAATAAAAATATTAAAAAAACTATCTGAACCAGGATATTTTACACAATCTAGAAAATATTATTAACAAAAAGCAAGGTTTCCAAAGTTCTTTAATTTATCTAGTACTGATTTTGCTTGTGAATTTGGATTTTCTAAGTGATACTAATAAAACAAAAAGTCCTTAGCAGATAACGCTGAAGCAGACCTTTTCTTTTTTCACTCATATGCATATTATTGGCATCTTTCACATATGGACTTTACCTCCCAGATGCCATTAGTACCCACTCCTTAGTTGTGAGAACCAAAAAAGTCTCCAGATCTTGCCAAATGTCCCTTGGAAGATAAATTCACCCCTGGTTGAAATGCACTGGCCTAAACTAATAGCATACAAATCAGTCTCTCAGGGTTGCTTTTGCTAGATAATCTGCCTCAATTGCCCTATTGTTCAGAGCAGCTGTCAGTCCATAAGAATTAAATGAAGCTTGGTTACTGCTCATCTAAGCATATGGTCGATAACCTCTAGATCATAATAATTAGCTTATAACTACATCTCCAGGAATAAAATTGTTGTTTTTCCACTTTGAACTCAGTATGGAGCTCTAGGAAACAATACGTATTTACCACTAAGCTTGAAACATGAAAAGAAGCTTGAGGAGAATAAAAGAGAATGTATTTGGTCATAAAGGAACAAAATCTGAATGTATCCACTTTGCACATGCCTCCCTCTCAGAGGCTTCTTTAAATCCCACGGAATGAAAGCATGCCCCCTGTGTCCTCACATGCTTTCCATATGCATGAATCCTCACTCACAATTTGTTCCCACTGGAGTGTAGTTCTGGAGGGCAAATGTTTTTAACTTCTTTTCTTTGGCAACTTACGTTCATTTATTGTTTTCTTAATTCATTAAATCATCCAGACATATCCTTAGCTGTTAGCACTGTATTTAATCCATACAAGGGAAATTACAGCACTATACACTGGGACTGGGGAGATGAATGAGTGTTGGGGAGGCCTGCTTGGAGGAAGTGATTTGAACAAACTGATCAGCAACTGGGGGAGGTAGGAGGCAAGGGAAAAGGAAAAGAGGAAGATAAAAATTGCTCAGTGGGCATGATTCTAAGCAGTACTGCTTTGAACTGCCTTATACAGTGTCTAGGGAGGCTTTTCTGATTAAAGATTGATTAGTGAATAAACAAACAAAGATGAAGCAGAATGAAAAAAAAACTAAGAAAGCTGAGATGTAGCATGGCTTGCATTAAGTTCAAGGATTTTCCAGTTCAGGTTACAGGAAGCATACTTTGATATCTCCAAGTGACTTTAAGGTATCTTTGGCCAGTCTCAGGAACCCTAACAAGGTCAACTTATATCCAGTACTGCATATCTTACAATTCTGTTACTTCTTAGGCATAACTTGAAAATAACTTATTTATATTGGAACATGGCTATGAAAAATTCTATATGACATATTGACAGAACTAAAGATACTGCATTTGGTTTAGTGTTTCTAATTCTTAGTAGACTTTAACAGGAAAAGAGATCATTAAAATGATTTGGCTAATATTTTCAGAGTTAACTATTTAGATTTTTTTAAAGGGCAAAATTTAGCTTGTCATATGCAATTCTGACAGTTTTTAGAAACATTTATGATACTTTTTATAGTATTAATGAAAAGTCTATACACATATTTTGAAACCCTTCACAGTAGTAATTTTTTTTACCATGTTGCAGAATTTGGGCTTTCTTTACACTATATAAACCATTATTACATATTCCTTTAGTTCTTTATAACATAATGGTTAGTGTTTCTATATAAGGAACAATCATATCAGAAAAAAACAGGACATCCATTTCTAACCCAAAGTAAACAGTCAAACAGAATACAACAGTTGAGAGCTGACATCTTTTTGTAAAGGAGAAGTCAATGATAGCCATATATAATACACTCAAGTCTTTTTGACAGCTGAGGAATGAGGAATTTTGGTCAAATATTCTACTTAATAGAGTTGCCACATATTTTACATGGTTCTCCTATTTTCAAAGAGGTGCAATAGATCAAAATATACCGAGTGCTTTGTAGCTAGGGTGGTCCCAGCTGATCTCAAAGGGAATTATCTGGGTGTATGTGATTAACTATAGGGAGTGGGTAGGCCCTTAGGGCTCTATTTGCATGACAGGATTTATGCTGGCATTTTATTTATTCTTGGCTTCTAGGAAAGGGAAGATATAAGCTGTGATGACAGAACAAAAGAGGAAGGAGGGCAGTGAGGGGTTTATGGTATTAGTCTTTCAGGAAGCTAGGACCTGAAACACTTTTTAGAGCTTTTAAGGAGAAGGAGATCAGGAGAGAAGGGAAAGAAACAGTTTTTATGACGCGTCCTATGAATCATGACTTCTTATGCACTCAAGGACTTGTGGCAAAAATTGGCACAGTAGGACACTGTACCTTGGGCCTGTGGTCCATATTTCCATGGAAGGTGACTCAACACAGCTTTATATGGAAAAAAGATCTTGTTCCAGTTGAGAACTAGAGCAATATATGGCAAATTGTCTTGCTCAATCTCCTAGCTGACTTGTGAGCAAATGTCAAAGGGTAACCATAGATAACATGTTGTCAGCATGTGTGCAAGTATGTGGTAACCCCAGATGTGCCCATGGGAATACAGGCTGTAGGAGTTTGAGTTCAGTTTGAGGACAGGTGGGGAGGAGAGATTATTAGGAATGTTTGGATTATTGTTACTAAGGCAACCTGCCTCTGAATGCCTAAGTGATGAGACTTGGAGACCTTTAGCTTACAAAGAAAACTAAATTATTCAAGACACACATCAAAGATCTTACAGTTTCTCAAGGTCATCTTCACAATATCAATTAGCAGTTTATTGGCAAAGCATAGAGAAATAAAGTTATGAGGCGTCTACTAGAGACTTGGGAGTGAAAAGATTTGATACAAAAGTTTTATTACTGATTAAGACTTTACTTGTTTAAACAATGTGTTTCGTTTTTTACTTAAGTCCATTATTTTTTGCCTTTCTTTTTGAAGGGGTACAGCACTAATCATTCATTTAAATGCCAAGAGCTTAGTAGATGAAGGTTTTAAAATGTGACAAATAACTTAGTCCTCTTAGATCAGGAATTACATACACAATCTTTTTCTATAAAAACGCACCCTTGCTTCTTTAAATTCAAACTGGTTTAGTGAAGAATGAAATTTTTCTGTATATTATCAATTTAGTCTTGAGTCTAACATAATGAAGATGCTCATTTTGGTTTTCCAGTTACAGTTTAGACTCAAGGAAGATCAAAGTACTCTCAAGGGGATGATGGCAGAAGGCAGGTGAGGACTTCTTAAAATTAAGTGTTTCTATGACTTGAGAAATGCCTCAGTATTTAAGTGAACTTGCTGCTTTTCTAGAGAACGCACACTGAATTTCCAGAACCTTCATGGTGGCTCACAACCCTCTGTAACTCCAGTTCTAGGCTTCTGAAGGCACCAGGTATACAAGCAATGTACAGACATACATTCAGGCAGAACACTCATGCACATAAAATATGAGTTTTTTTTTTTAAAAATTAAAGAGTAGAGCTATGCATTAAAATTTGAAGTATATCCATAAGTGAACATGGTTACACAGAGATCCCTAACAGAATATTTTTTCATGTTGGTTTTTCTCCTAGAATTAATGCAGTTTCCTATAACATTTCATATACTTTGAACAGCAGATTTTCTGGGTTTTGTGTGTGTGTGTGTGTGTGCTGCTTTTGCAAAATTAAAGGAGAAGCCTGGCACTGTGGTCTATGCATGTAACCATAGCACTAAGAAGATGGAGGCAGGAGAACCAATTAATATAAGGCTAGCCTGAGTACATGAAAACACGTCTCATCACAAAAGTTAAGAGTTTAAAGGAATCATTTCTTTAACACAGATAGAATATTATTTCTGAAAATGACATACATTTTCCCTGGGTTGTTATAATTCCCTATAGGACCAAGTAAATATTTTAACAATTACATGTTAGCGTGTCAGACTTTCTTTACTACTGAACCTGGATTACCAAAGTTTCTCTCTGTTCTGCCAAACTCTAGCATCTCTTAGGAACTCATTGTTGTCTTTTTCTGATTCTACCTTCCAGATTTGACTTTTCCTAATCTAGAAAGAATCACAGAGATGGTTGAGGGCCAAAACTAAAATAGTGTCTATAAGGCTGGAAAAAAAATTGACTGAGTCAAAAAAAATTTCAGAAGTAGCATTATGGTACAAGACGCCATTTAGCCTTCTAACACTTCACTATTTTAATGCTTACGTAAATTCCATTCCCAAGTTTATTTATCACATAAACTGTTGCACATATTTGTTTTGTTGAGGGAAAAATCTGCTGGAATAATTAATAGTTATGAAAACATCTTTTTAAGTTCTGTCAATACATTTAACAACTTTACAAAGTTTTATTCCTATATTTCTAGTATATGAGGTATACAATGAGCACACACACAACAAATATTTATTGAGTGCCTGGGTAACATATTGTTTATTAAAAGAACACACTCAGAAGCAGCAGGAATCTGACAGATTTAAAAGAGAAAAGAAGTATTTTCTATAATTTATTTGGAGCTATGAAAGTTATTGAAGTAAAATACTTGCCTCAAACACTTTTCCAACAGCTGAAATTAATTTTTATATTGTATGGTAGTGAAACATATAAGGCTCACTGGTTCTGAATATTCTATTCAAAATATCTCAAAATAAAAGAGTATTTGTGCAGTCAACTATTTGAACTAGTAGAGTGATTGAAGCAAAAAGGAGACTAGGCAAAAAGATGTTTATTTAGACAGTACATAAATATGGAATTGAGTTTCTTCCATAAAATATTCAACACGAATTTAGGGGTTATTAAGTAATGTTGCCTCTATGCCATTTTAAAAACTGATGAAATCGCAGGTAAAAGAACTATCAATGCAGTCTACATTATGAATTTGGAGATGTATCTAATTATATATATATATATACATATATATCAGATACATATAAATCTATGTCTTGAATAGCTTCAATATACTCACTAGCTGAGTGATAGACAATATACATGATATTAATAATGAATAGAGCACTATCACCTAGATATTTCCTAATTTCTTTATCCATCATTTGAATGTGATAATTTTGAAAAAGGACTTAATCTATAATGTCAGCTCCTTTTCTTTATTTCTGTATTTTCTATCTCTCAGAAGATGACTGAGGAAGCTTTTTTTGGTATGTGCATTTTGTTTATGCTACACATGCCAAATAGATGTCCCAAGATGAAACTCTGAGCTCATTTGGAAGTCATTTTTGGTAGCACATGAATCAGAACTCTTATTTTCTTCTCAGCACTACTGGTATTTTATTGCTTCCATCTATAGTCCAATATGCTTTTAGTGCTAAGAACCCTGAGGCCAAACACACAAAGCACTAAGAAAATGGGAACTTCTAGCGATTCCAATTTTTGTCTCTCTTTTGGGGTTCTTCTCTCCCCTGAGAGAGTGAAATCATTTTAAGCTCACCATGAAACAGGAACATGGTGAGCATCAGTGATTGACTGAAGCTGGAGTTGTTGATTTAGGAGTCTTTGACTTATAGGTCAGGTGTCAAACCCTTAAACATGTTTATCAAAGTCTGCTTGTCAGACTCCTATGGACTTTTTTCCAGACTCTGTCCAAATGTCAAGGTCCTTATGAAGGCTTCTCTGGTCACCACAGGCAGAATTAGGCACTTCCTACTTTGTATTATTACTATATCCTAACATATTACTATATGTCAACACACAGTAAATTCTAATGCATGTACTGCCTCTACTCATGGAATATAGACACACTGTTTCTTCCCTTTATGTCTGGCTCAGCACATCAAATCAAGCTGATTCTCAATAAGTAATTAAAAGAATGGTCAGAGAATAAATAATAATACCCTTCATCTGCACATTATAGGTTACAGGAAATCAGTGCTCAGAGAGGTTACATGAACAACCCAATTCAAGACTGCCAATAAGTTGCACACCAAGTTTGTATGTCAGTAAAGTTAATCACAATAAGAGATTAACAATAATAATGAAAGTAATCAATTATACCAATGTCTTATAATAAAAGTTATTTATAACCTTTGAGTTGGTTTCCTCTGGAATCTTTCATTTAATTATTGAGATCTATAATTGACCTGAACTATGGAAAGAGAAACTACAGATAGGAGTGTTACTCATGTGTTTATGCATCCATATTATATTTATAATTTTCACAGTTTGAAAATTGTCTGACTACTTTTTATGAGCTCTCTTATTGCTAACAGATCACATAGTAATTATGGGTGAGATGAAAAATTAAATATGTATCTTCGTTAAGGCCAATCTCAGCTTTTATTTTCAGTAAGGACATGAAAGGCAATTAAGATATTTATCAAAGTTTGGTGTAGTTTGTACTACTACGTTTTAGGTTTAACTTTTCAGATATGCCCTGAGTTTTATCTCAAGAAGTAGGAGAAAGTGGTTCCTCCAAGACTATTCTTATCTAAAATTGTCTAAGTCCTATTTAAATCAAACCATTTTATGGGGCAATATCACTGATTAAGATTCCCACTTAACAAATAACTGTTTTGGTGACAGGAACACATCTCAAATGACAAATAATATGGTTGTTAATTGACCTTGCTGGGGATAAAGATCTATAACATGAAATAAGTACAGTCATTAGATATATAAAGATGTCAATACAAGTTTTTGAAAAACAAGCAACAGGACTCATCATGTTTCAAAATATATTACTCACCAAAAATAGGTTTCTGAAGTTGTTGAGATCGCCAAAAAAGTCTTCTATGGTTACTGTGTTCGGATTAAAAATGAAGTATTCTCCCAGGTTCTCATAGAGCTTCACCATATTGTTGTGCATAGTGGACAATTTTTCATATTGCTCTCTGGCATTCTTTGTAAAGCTGTAACTTTGCATTAAGGAATGTCATTCTTATAATATTTCAGAGGCAGCCATTAGACGTCAAGATATAATAAAACCATTGCTACTGTAAATATACATATACATACATATATAAATATATATATTTGTTTGCTAAAACTGCCATGATAAAGTACTACATACTGGGTGCTTTCAACAACACAATTCATTTATTTTTTTTCATACATCCAGAGGCTAGAACTCTGAGTGAAAGGTATTGGCATATTTAGTTTCTTATGTGGCCTCTCTCATGTTGGCTTGTAGATTGCTGCCTTCTTGTTGTGTACTCATGTAATTCCTCACTTGTTTGCTGTGTGTGTTCAAATCCCCATTTCCTAAAAGGCCACTTTTCATTAAGACATAACTTAATAATTTTTTATCTTAATTACCTCTTTCTTCAAATATAGCTCATTCTGAAGAACTTCCAATTCTGAGGGACTTGAACGAAGTATGGTGTGTTTAGGACACATCACACAATTAAGTACAAGGGTTACTGCATTTATATAGCTTACCAGATTTGAAAATCTTTTAATTGGACAAAAGTATTTCATGTATAACATGTAGGACAGCTTGTTAGAACATGTTTTCGAAATTAAACCACATAGATGCATATCTATCAGAAAACTACCTCCATTTCTATATGTATGAATTTATTATATATGTGCATAAAATTATATGTATATCCATGTAGAACTACATATAAAATATGCATAGCCCATATGAAGATGGAAGGGACAGAAGGAAGAAAGGTCCCTCTTACCATTCTTTCACCTTCTTCCTCTAAAGCAGCCAACTTTATACCTATAGGAAAAGGATGCCATTGCCTCTAAAGAATGTCATAGAGACGTACAATAGTGTGTTTTGTTAAACTGTTCTCATTTTTTCTCACACTTGGCTCTCCATGTCTATGTATTCTTCATCAAACCTTATGCT
Source organism: Ondatra zibethicus (assembly GCA_004026605.1). Lineage (NCBI taxonomy): Eukaryota > Metazoa > Chordata > Mammalia > Rodentia > Cricetidae > Ondatra > Ondatra zibethicus. Next base: position 75,762 of record PVIU01003010.1, on the reverse strand, counting down.
TAAAATATACACTCATCTCTTGTTGGAATTTTCAATTCTGTCATCTCTCATGTCACAGAAAATGTAAATTGCCATGTGGGGTAAGCAGACATTGCTCGTTTGTTTCCTGGCTGCCCAGGCTGTGAATAATCACACAGAAACTATATTAATTACAACACTGTTTGGCCAATGGCTTAGACTTCTTATTAGCTAACTCTTGCATCTTAAATTAGCCCATTTCTATTAATCTGTGAATCACCACGAGGTTGTGGTGTACTGGTAAGTTTTTGACTGGCAGCTCACGTCTTTCTTCTTTGGCAGCTACATGGTATCTTCCTGACGCAGCCTGCTTTCTCTCTATATGTCTGTTAGGATTTCCCGTCTGGCTTTACTCTACTGAGCCATTAGCCAAAAAAGCTTCTTTAATAACCAATGATAATAAAAATATTTATAGCATTCAGAGGAGAATCCCACATCAATGTGGTGGCTCATGCTTGTAATCATGCATTTAAGTTTAGCCTGTGCTACACAGCAAGACCTTGTCTAAAATTAAACCTATATGTAATATTCTATCATCTATCTATCTATCTATCTATCTATCTATCTATCTATCTCTATCAATGTTTGAAAACTATTGAAAATAAATTGTAAAATGAACCTCTTATATAAAACCATGAATATGCTGACTAAAATTTCTAGGTCTGGTCTAAGTATGATGAATATTTTTAGAGACTTGCATCTGGCCTTTCTTCTTCGGCTAGGTAATTGTTGAATGCTAATTCATAAGAGTAATTGAGAGAACAGTAAGGGAATAATTGTGAAGAAAAGAGGAAGCCAAATCAATATTTAAAATTGGAGTTAAGTTCATTAAAAATGACGGGTGATCATAGAAGTAAAGTTGTAACATGGGTCCAAATGTACTTTCAATGGGCATACCACTTTGGTTTTTCTAATGGAAGCAATGCAGAAATCAGGCCATTTCTGTAAAATTACTCTGCAGCTGACACTTATAGTATATACCATGATTTTGAAAATGAGATATCACTTATCTATGGTCTTTTTAATACTGCTTAACTATTAGCACTAACTCTCTGCTAAAAAGTGTAATTAAATCATTCAGCCCTCAAGTCTATTGTGACATTAATAGACCTGAAAGAATGAATACTTTTATAACTGCCTTTTTTCATAACATGCACATGCTTCATATACATTTTGATTTTATTATTGAAAAATACCTCCATATAATTTTTACTTTTAACACTATGTTCAGATATTAAACATCCTGTTTCAGTGGAGCAGAAATGAAACAGTAGTCTTTATTTCTAAGCACAGAATTTAAGTGATTGTTTTGTTTCCTTACCGCCCTCCCCCCCACACACACAAAGAAAAAAAAGAAAAAGGAAAAGAAAAGTATAGACTCATGCCAGAAACTTACTGGGCAGAAACATGTTGCAAAGGTCACTTAAGTGCAATCATTTGAAATGCAGATTATGAAAATGTATATTTCAGTATGTCCACCCTCTGTAAACCAGTGAAAAAGTCAAAGCTAACAAGAAAGGCAAAGTTCTTACATGCCTCATTTATCCTAACATACATTTTTGGAGGCTAAAATATGTTTGTGTAATGAAACATAATTTTACCAATTTGTTTTTATAGGCCCAAAACTGATTTCAGAAATTCTGTATTCCAAAGTGAGAAGTTACAATATTCTATGAATAGTTTATCTTTGCAATAACAAATGGGAAGCAGCCCAACCTCAATGCTTTACTTACTTCTACAGATCTACAGTTATTATTCTCTGAAAGGGATAGATATTGTAGCCCTGAAATATTTCAAAATTGCAATCATGCCACAAAATCTTACATAGTACTCCACATTAAAAAAAAATAACTGAACATGCTGGGCATGGTGGCATTCATTTTGAGGCAGAAGCTGGTGGATCTCTGTGAGTTCACGAGGCCAGCCTGGTCTACAAAGAGAATTCCAAGCCACCCATGACTACATTGTAAGTTTCTGTCTCAAAAGCAAAATCCAATAAAAAGCAAACAAACAAAAAGAGAAAACCAAAACTAAACCTCAAAGAAATAAGGAGAAAGATTGAAACTATACAGCTCTTTTTGTTCAATGTTACTCTTTCCCATACCTTTATTTTACTTATAAAATTTAATTTTTGAATCACCACTAATGCAAGATATTGGCACTTGTCAGTGATAAAATAATGACCAAAGTCTTAACCTCTACCATGAAGAAGTTAACATCCTAATATTTTAAAAAATGCCATCTAAAATTGACATTTCTATATGACTAAACACCTACAATACACTTTTCTTCATATCATGTTCAATGTTCTTTTCAAAACAACCTTTTCTCAAAGGCAATGAAATTCCACTATAATAGTTTTAAATTTGTGGGCATTAAGTAGAAGTCACTCATCCATCTAGGATTAAAATATATAGTAATAGCCTCTGCAATGAAAGCTAGATTATTTCATTTAGTAGTATGACAAGTTAAATTTGATTGTTGGGAGTTGATTAAAGTTGCATATTTGTATCTGAATATCATCACAGTAGATACTTGGGAGAACACCAAGTTTTCTAAGTTGTTCTCTTCCACACGTATGGTGTTTGTGCACTTCCCATTAAACAAATAAAATGTAATAAAAATACGTTTTTGGTATATGTAATGGGTGACTCATGCAATCTTAGTTACTAGGGAGGCAGAGGCAGGAGGATAAGAGAAGGGTCCAAGGCCAACTGGGGCAACTTAGCTAATTTCTCCTTATTTATAATTTGAAGTAAATATCTCCTTAAGTGGAATATGTGTATAGAGAAGGTCAGAAATATATTTTATTAGTGGAGACCTAAACTGTTCCTATTCCATGTGATAATTTAAGATTGAGGACAACAGATTTCAGAAAATATACTGTCGAAACTGTGAATGATTTGACTAGGCCAGAAATTCTGCTTGAAGCTGGGTTTTGAGAACACTCAAAGAGAAGCAGATGGCCATGCTCAGAATGCAGATCTAGCAAGGATAGTGGCAGGCACACTGTGTATACTACAACTTCTGCCTTAGCTCTCAGGTATCACTGAAGACATTGGTAAGAATGACAGCACCAAGGGACATTACTCCTGAATATCCAGACACATTGGCTTAGAGGCCACTAATAAAGTGACCATAGATATAATGATATTAAGGAGTAGGGTTCTGTGAGGATTAGATTCTCCTGGGTTCAAAAGATAGAATGCACTCTTCCATCTATTCAAAAAATCCTGAACTATTTAGAGAGGAACCCTGGAAAAGCACTGAACTTTCTATAATGAGGGTAATTCATGGTAATTTAAATGCCACATTAAATATACTCATATGGTGGTGATGTGGGACAGATCCAAAACATAAAGTAATCAGATATGAGAGGGCAAAAAGTTAATTCCAAACTTCTTTCCTTTTACCAGCCGGCTTTTAAACTCCTTGTACATAATAAAGAACACCCTCGAATTTTTAAGCGTGGAAATTACCTAAGAAACAGAGAACTAGCCAGATGGTGGTGTGCATGCCTTTAACCCCAGTACTCAGGAGACAGAAGCAGGAGGATCTCTGAGTTCCAGGCCAGCCTGCTCTACAGAGTGAGTTCTAGGAGAGCCAGGGCTGTTACACAAAGAGCCTGTCTCAAAAAACCAAAATGACAACAAAACAAGATGAGAACTAAAATCATATCATGCCACCCCCACAGAAGCGTTCTTGCAAGGATTTAAATGTGTGTAAAGCCGGGCAATGGTGACGCGCGCCTTTAATCCCAGCACTCGGGAGGCAGAGGCAGGCAGATCTCTGACTTGGAGGTCAGCCTGGTCTACAAGAGCTAGTTCCAGGACCGCTAGGACTGTTACACAGAGAAACCCTGTCTCAAAAAACCAAAAACCAAAAACTAAACAAAACAAAAAATAAACAAACATTTTAAAACATTAGCAGCTGAGATGCTAACCATTTTAGTGTATTATTAATTTGAAAACTAATTGGGTCTCAATCATGAATCTGAAAAGTTAATTTATAAAACGTGTATCATAAGTCCACAAAGCATTTTCATATTAACTCATTGAAAAGGTGACCTAAGGAGGCAGTGGTCACAATTTCCTGGAGATTTAAACATTGTGTAGTTATATTAAGCTTTTTTAGTTGTTTGGGAGGGTTATTTTTTCAAGACAAGGTTTCTCCATGTAGCCGTGGCTATCCTGGAACTCATTTGTAGACTGCTTGCCTCTACCTCCCAAGTGCTGGGAATAAAAGGGGTGTACCAGCACACCGGGCTATCTAAAGCTTAGATCATCTATAATATTTTGTGTGACTATATATAAATTTATAAAGCTCATATGCCTCTGTAGTATAAAAACAGTATGAACTTAAAATTCATCCTGAAAAACTCAAATTTCCTCCGTAGTGCACACATAGAAAGAAAATGATTTTCTTTATACTTCTGTGTACATTTTATATTTATTTTGGCTATTAAATGCAGTTAGACCCACCTGCCAATCCCTGGATGCTCTCCAATTGCAAACATAGAACTATTTCATTGAATGAAGTAGAGAAAACTGTTTCTCATTTTATTTTACTTTGATGGACAGAGTGATCATTACTAGAGAAGAGCTGTTTTATTGTAAGTGGAACGAGCATTAGCAGAGCACTGGGGCGACGGAGTTTCTATATCATGTGGCTAATTGAGTCAAATCAGTTCTTAAAATTTTCATCTTTATAGGCAGTACATTCGCTACTTACAATTTTAATAAAAGCTTAAAATATTAAATATCATTACTGGTAGATTGTTGGAGAACATGGAAATATCAACATGAGATCCACTTAACCTTCACACAAGCTTTAGTTAGCAACATGGTATAATTACCCATTTAAATAAAAGGATGTTATAAATCCAGACTCTATTGAAAAATATAGTGTTTCTAATTTTCATAACATCAGAAAAATTCCTATAAATGCTAATAAATATGAATTTTCCATATAATTGAATAATTTCTAGTTAGAAATCATTATTTCAAAGAATTAACTTTAAAATATTTTTGTCACAACTAGCAGAAAATCACTTAAAAACTATATATTCTCAGGTGAATAGACCTGGCAAATATTTTAAAATATGAAACATTAATAAGAATAATATGCACAGCATTGGTAATTACTATAATACTCTATGATAGCTCTAAATATATTTAATAATAAATTTTCTTTTAAAACTCTTATTACAAAATAGAGGCAGAGGAAGTTTGAGTAACAGAAGATTGCCTATTAGTGATACTGAGCCCAAGTTCCAAGTTTCAAAAATGTAGAACGCATTTACAGAGCCAGAGGGATATATTTTGTAACATCCAGATTTTTCCACAGATAGACCGAATAATCTAGAATTTAAAAAATGTTTTAAAAAATGTAAAAATACAAAGGGAAGATGTCTGCCTTGTGCTCTTCCTTTTCTCTATTCTTTATTTACATAATTTTCTTTGTGTTTCTTTCAACCATCCCTTGAAGAAAATCTATCTTTGTAGGTGTGTTTTGCTTTGCTTTTGTTTTGAGACAGGGTCTCACTGTGTAGCCCTGGCTGGCTTAGAACTCACAGAGGCCCACCGGCCTAAGCTTCTAGAATGCTGGGATTAAAGTTATATGCAACCATGCCTGGTGACAATCTAGCTCCATTTACTTAGCTACTCCACAGGGCCATTTCTTTACTCCCTTACTCAAGCCCAGTGATTACGTGCCTACTATGCACAAAGTATCTTTTGGAGAATGAAAACACAGTTAAAAAATTTTAATAGTCATTGCTTTCCTAGAGATAAGTTTACTTGAAGAAATAATTACAAATTACACTGAAAATTACAAATAAAAGAAAGTGATTAAAAATCATAAGTTGCCAAATAAATGTACATTTGGGTGCAATAAAACTCAACCTTGGGAGAGAGAGAAGTAGAACACAAGACTAGTAATGCATCTTTAAGAATGGAATTTAAGCTGAGAGCTGAATGTGAAGAAAAAGTTGAAGGAGCACAGAGAGAGGGTGGGAAAAGTGAAGGGAAAGTATTCAATATTCTAGAAACACAAAAAAGAGTAATGTCTACAATACTGAAGACCATGAAACAAGTGGTAGAGAGAAAACAGTTAATGAAGCAAGCAGGGACTAGATTTCATGGTTCTTTTAGTTTTTTTTCCCCTGGGGGAAAAATGTCATTGATCAGTTTAAAAGAAGTAGTAATCAGACAACTTCCACTCAAACACACCAAAAACTCTATCTCAATTAAAATTCACAACCAAAACTTCTACATTTAATGGAATACGGAATGTTGTCAAAGTGATAGTAAGTCTACTCGCTCCTTGGTAAGTACTCATAAGAAGACAGCATATTATATTAGAAATATATTTTGTTACTTACCATAAATATCACATAGAATCAAAGGCAGTTTTAGAAGACTTCATTGACTCTATCAACTAGAGTTGAGAAAGATAAATAATGGCAGAGGAGCAGTAAAGCAGCGGATGTTTGGTGAACTCTGACAATGAACCAGGTACTTAACTAAATGTTTACAAAATGGCCTTTTATTTAATTCTTCCAAATCACCAATCCATGCATGCTATTATTAATTTGTCTCAGGAAGGCCAACTGATTTTCTGAGTGTAGTGTAGCTAGTAAGCAGATTTAGGACTTGTACCTGGGCACCTGTCTCTACATCCTTCCAATCCAAAATTATGTGGAAATTAAAGATGCCATAATACTTCCTTGTTTAAAAGGGGGGAAAAAGCTCATGATAAAGCAAAGTACGCTCTATAACAGAATCCCTGAAAGCTGTGGGAACACAAAAGAAGTGATTCTAGGATCATGAGGCAATATTTTATGACGTTTTGAGCTCCACCTTGAAATATATAAAGGACATTTCTCACTCAAGAAAAGCTACTCTATGCACTAGCAATAGCATAAGCAAAGGCATCAATGTATTTGGAATTCCGAAGCAACTGTGGACATGGTGGGATAGTTTGGGCACATATGGCCATGTCAAGGGAATAAGCATGGAAAACAAATGAATGCTTGTAAGGTTCTACATTGTTCTTTATAAGTAGTGAATAATCAATGTTTTCTACACAGAGAGATAATGTGATATTATGAATTTCACTGGGAACATAAATTTTGTTACAATCCAAAACAAGAAAATTCAGTATCATGGGGTCTACCTACTGTTTAGCCAAGTTCACATTGACAACACCTGCTGAATCATTAAAAGTTTTAACTGCAGAATTTGATATTTTTCTCTGTTAGCTAGACTTGCCAGAAAATTCTTTTGTCCTTCCTTCCTTCCTTCCTTCCTTCCTTCCTTCCTTCCTTCCTTCCTTCCTTCCTTCCTTCCTTCCTTTTTCGAGACAGAGTTTCCGAGTAGCTATGGAGCCTGTTCTAGAACTCACTCTCTAGACCATGCTGGCCTGGAACTCACAGAGATCTGCCTGCCTCTGTCTCCCGAGTGCTGGGATTAAAGGTGTGTTCCACCTCAGCCTGGCCAGAATATTCTTTATTAGAGATGAAGTAGCATTTCAAAGTCAATCATATTTGGACTAAAGGTGTATTCTTTGAACCAACATAAGAGCAATGCATCATTTCTATCAAGATCTGATTACAGAAGATGAGGTCTTCCAGCTTCTGTGTTTTACTTACTTTGGCAATGCAGTGCTTTCTCCTGCTTATTTCTTATCTCTATTTTACCAAGTAACCCATATAGTTCAACTACCTTTGAGAAGCCATCATAAATTTCATGGATGTCTTAAGCTCAGTATGTTCATAACTTGTCATTCTCTTCTAAATAGCGTTCCTCTCTTGGCTCTCAAATTGTGAATTTTTTAAAAAAATAATGATTTAAATCATTATTTTAAGAAAAATCCTGCTCAGCATCTGGAGATGCCTGAATAGTTAAGAGCTGAGGACTGAATTATTTAAGTACCCAGAAACCATGTCAGGCAGCTCACAACCACCTGTAACTCTAGCTCGAGGTCTTTCGATGCCTTCTTCTAAACACTGTGAACACTGCACTAATGTATTTATACCCACCTATATGCATAATTAAAAATAATGAAATAATTATCTCAAAACTTATGCAAAACATACTTGGAGTCACAAATACTCAAAACTCAAGTGGCATCCTCTTTTGCAAATACTTAAAATTGTACATATGTAATTAATTCATAGCCCATACCTCCTCCATTTCAGTTTTCATTCTTAAGATAAGATCTCACTATATAACCCAGGTTATTCCTGAAATCTCAATCCTGGGACTACAGGATTGTACAACCATGTCTAGCTTTCTATGTATTTATTATATCCATCCATCCATCCATCCATCCATCCATCCATCCATCCATCCATCCCTGATGTTCCATTTGCAGTGCTAGTCCGTTAGCTTGCTAGGTGCTCTCTCTGGCTCCAATTTCATACTTTCCACACCATTTTCAAATTCAGGCTTTACGTTACCATTCTTCATTATTTTATTTATTTAACTGAAACTACCATCAAAGTAAACAAGTGGGAAAGACAACCTTATGCATGGTAAAGCCTTAACAATTAGGACAGCTATAGATCCCTCCCTTTCCTCTTTGTCATGGGTAGATTGATTTGTAGGACTAATTTCCCACAGTTCAGTTACCAAACAAAGAAATTACCATAAAAATTCTACATGGTTCAATCTAGCTCTAAAATAGCAGACTGCATAAATACCAAGGTAAAATTGAAATAGCTAGTTTTGGCAAAAAAGAGTATGGTGAAAGGTTTCATTCAGAAAAGAAAGAAACAGAGCAAGATGGCTCCAGAGTATATGTAGTCTATACAACACATTCACAGCCCCCTGCCACCACCACACACACAATGTGGGATCTCAAGGGGCCCAGGGAGGCTTCAAACTTACTATAGTGTAAAGATGAATTTCTGCTCCTCTGACCCCGTCTTGCCTATTGCTTGAATTAGAGGTGTACACCACCACATCCAGTTTTACTCAGTACTGTGCATCATACTAGGGACTTGCTGAGTGCTGGTCAAACACTCTACCAAGTGAACTACATTCCCAGCAGGTACACTGACCTTTTTCAAATGTAAATATTAGAATATATTACTTAAACTGGTTGCTTAATTCATGTAACCCTTCTATTCTAGATTGAAGGCAGCTGATGGCACAAGTAGGTTTAAGGACCTTCTAAGTACATAGCAATGAGAACTTAGAGTAAACTTGCTCAAAGACAGAAATGTTCCTGTAAAATAAAATAATGGCACTCACTGAAGGACAACTTTTTATTTTCTAACCCAATTTGCTATTGATGACTCTTATTTTGTTTCAATTTAGGCTGATTGTAACCCTTGCCACTAAACTCCAACTCCTAGTTCCTTAAGCTTTGAAGACTTATGTTCATTTTTCAGAATCCATTCATGCTATATAACCTTATCTAAATTATCCTAGATGATCCTATAATAACCTTTGCCTTAACTTTGATGTCTTTCTCAGTTACTATGACTTTTTGTATAGTGGAAAGGAAGTATATTTCAAGATATAAAGAGCTTTAATCTAATACATCAGCCATGACAGTCAAACATTTCAGAATGATTCCCTAAATTTATTCAATATAGATGATAGCTTATTCTGGTTCAACTCAGAAACTGAGTTTTTCACTGGAGAAATTTTGTGTTTTCAATTTACTTTTCTGAAAGTATTTTTATGTAACATATTCCTAATACACTTCAGGAAAGCTTTATTCCTTGAGGAGTCTAAAACACATACGTATTTATATGCATGTATATATGGAAAATCATTTATTTTTCTTAGTTATTAGTAAGTTCTATATTTTCCTATATCAATTTATTGTATGTCTTAATATGAAATGACATTAGTTAATTCTGTAGACATTTTAAGACTTGGAAGAATCTATTCAAATACCATAGCATTGCTTCCAAAGGCCATGTTCCTTTTTGTTTGTTGGAGAGATGAGAATGTTGCTATGAAAAATTTCTGCTTAGATAAAATAAACAATAACAAAATTGCTTCACTAGTGTTGTTTGTGGCATGGATATAAAATGAGCTGCAGATTTACCTAATGTATTTGCTGTCTCTAGGTTTCTGATATCTCAAAAAATATATGCTCTTAGCAATCACATATATTCTCATCATCAATGTGTACTCAAAGACAGACCTTGGACTTAAAAAATAGGAAGAGACAGGATGTTGAGGTGTCATATGCCCTTCTATGTTCACTGAAGCAGTAATCCCAATGGCTACGACACAACCTTCCCCTAGGTGAGCTAATAAAAGCATGGAGACACTGTAGTATATATTCAAAGTTGGAATGCTACTCCAGTTTATATGCTTGCCTCTTTCCACTTGTCTCATTGCCATTTCAGTTGAGTAAGAATGAGAAATGATAATTTGAATATCTTAATTTGAAGCTACTAGTTAAACTGAAAGGACAGGAATAGAAACTATCTATAGTTCAGTATTACAAATCCCAATCCCTGAGTGTGCACACACTATTTTTGAAAAAGATGTTAATCTTGTCATATGTCACAATATAGATGGACTGTCAGAACATTAGAGTAAACAAACAGGCCAGTTACACAGAACAGATATTGTATAATTTCACCTGCATGGAGCATCAAAACCGTTGAAGTTACAGAAAGGTGAATGGTGCTTTTCCAGTGCCTATGCTGTGATTTCAGAACTTCAGTTCTGCAAGATGCAACAGTTCCAAAGAGCCGCACCCCAAGTTAACAACAACTGTCTTCCATATTTAAAGAGCATTAAAAGGAAAGGGCTGATTTTACATGTTTTTTCACAATATGTAAAGAATAGCTTTTCACATATACATGTGTATAGAAACAGTAGGCCAAATTTTGACTTAGATCTCTATGTAGTCTCATAATTACGTGCGAACTCCTGGTAGAGTACCTGGTGACTTCAGTTTTTTTTTCCATTGGAAATTAGTACACACAGACTTTGGCTCCCACAGGAAGTGTGTGTGTGTGTGTGTGTGTGTGTGTGTGTGTGTGTGTGTAAGTGTATTTCTATGAGTAAGAGAACATAGAACAATTTCCAGGAGGTAGACCTTGACACCTACAATTGTAGAGCTACTCTGCAACTGTTAGGAGAAGGCCACTGTGTGCTATGCAGAGTTCTCCTGAGAACAGCAATGGAGCTGGAACTACCTGCTACAGCTGAAAAACTCTGACTCAGCTTATCAGGAGTGGAAAATCTCCCAGGTATCCTCCCAGTTTTCCATTCCTTTGTAAAGTAATGGTCCTTTAAAATAGCTAAAGTAGTTAAGTTAATAGAAGTAGAAAATAATATGGTTCTTTCCAGAGGCTGAGTGGAGAAGGAAGACAAGGGCTGCTGTTAAGTGGGCACGGAATTTTGGTCCTGCAAGATAAAAATGTTATAGAGATCCGCTAAATCACACGGCACCTAGAGCTACAGACTGCCTAAGAATACCAATAGTAGACCTTGGCTGGTCTAAGTTCATTCAAATGGAAAGATAAGCTCCAAGCAACAGAACTATAGTGTTAGGTGCACTGAGGAGGGGGTGGTAATTAAACAAACAAACATACAAAACAAACAAAAGATAAAATAAAAACCAAAAAAACCAAAACCAACGAAACAAAAAACAACAACATAAACAGGACACCACACACACACACACACACACACACACACACACACACACACACACAAACACACCCCAAAATTCACAAGCTTCTTATTCTTCCTGTAGTTTTTGTTTTAATTTTGTTCTGTGAGACAAGTTCTCACATTGTAAAACAGTCTGGTATGGAAATCATTATGTAGCCAAGGCTGGCTTTAAGTCTGTGCTGATCCTCATGTCCAAGCTACCTGAGTGCTTGGAGTACAGGCATGAGTCACCACTCCAGGCTGGGATTTTTTTTTTAAATCTTTGCTGGAATGCATTCTGATTTAGCAAACTAGGTAAAGGAAAACAATTTTTACTTACACATACAAATAAAAAATAGTATATTTCTTTTATCTACAAGTGGCCAGGCATTGTTAAGACATAAGGAAAAAGTGTGACAAATGTTAGGCTGTTAGTTTTTTTTGCATAATACAATTCAAACACATATTAACTGAATAGCAGATGGCATAGAAAAAAAAGTTAGATTCTTGTGTGGGTGAAAAACACCAAGTAAATTCTGTAAAGACGGAAACCTGGGCATAGAAGATACCATATTGTATAAGCAAATGGAATGTTTCATATAACTTTTTCATCTTTATAGCTTTTGATTTATCCTGTCTTTAAAAACAGATTCTCTCTCTCTCTCTCTCCCCTTCTTTTCAGGGTCTCATGTGGCCCAGGCTGACCTTGACCTCATTATGTAGCCAAGGATCATCCTGTCTTAAGTACTGTGATAATATGTCAACATACCCAGGCTTACTTTCATACATGTAAAAAGTATCTTGAATTCAGGAGGAGACATGTTATAATTATTTATATTTTTAATTAACATCCTATTCACAAGTTAGTTTTTTAATCCAAATAAAAGTGAAAAAAATGTGCTAAATGAATTTTACATTTTATCTTTTTTCATATTTTGTATATTGTACATTTTATCTTATTGAGAACATAATTTTGCTTCAAATACAAATAAAAATCAGTATTAAAACGAACGTGTGAAAAGGAATCATTAAAATATGCGTGAATTTCCTATTTGCTAAGAAACTTCTGCTAATAAAAGTAACATCTGATGTAAATTACACTGAAACTGAGAGGCAGAAACAGATGCTAGATCTAAAGAAAACAATGATACTTTTAAAATAAGAATTTAATACTCAAACTGATAGTTCTAGAGAAAATAACAAGATAACTTACCACTCAAACAGATAATTAATGTATTTTTACAAGAAAAAGAGTTACATGATTAAACTAGACTCCAAAATACTATTTAACTTGATGTTTTGATAACAGTCTGAAAGAGGAAAACATATGCCCTGAGCTAACAACAAAACTGAAAGAAAAAATGGTTTTGAGGGACATGTTTGCTTTTATATGAATCAAGAAGGAGTTGATTAAATGGGTTAAAGCAAAAAAACTTGAAAAATGCTATTTTAAAAGGCATAGAAGTATTAGAGAAATGTAAGATTTAAAAGGACTACATATATAAGAAAAATTTCCTTTGATATTTAATGGGCATATTTTGCTAAATAGATTTTCAATCTCTCACATAATCTGTCTATCTATCTATCTATCTATCTATCTATCTATCTATCTATCTATCTATCTATCTATCCATCCATCCCTACCCACTCTTCTTCCTGTTTACATTTAATCTGCTGTCTATGTACACCTTCTAGAAATACCAATTAAGAACACTAGCGATGCCTAAAAATTACAATGGAATCATATACACTGCTCTCCAAAACACATGAACATCAAATATGATGGCAGCTCATGAGTGAATCTCTGCCACTGTAGTGCTCAATTTAGTATACCTATCTTTGCAAAACAAAAGTAGATTAATGAATCAGAGATAGTCAATGTAGCGCAACAGAACTGCAGAACACAGTGCTGCTCTCCGTTCATGGGACTTGGCCGAAACCTCACCTCCAGTAGCACTGCTGTCCTTCTGAGATCAGATTTTTCTGGAGCAGTGGATAGTCTGAAAATGCCACTTTAACAGCCCATTATAATTTTCATAGCACCCACCTCTAAGCTCTAGGTATCAAATCTGTTTTGCATGCACACAAACAATTCAACAATCCTGGACAGGTGGGTAGGTTGTTATTTTTGTGTTCAATTTCGCTAAGTTTCTAAAACACTTTTGCCTTAATTAGCTTTTCTTCTGAGTTATTTTGATCCTAATAATATATGGCGGTTGCATTCCTTGTAACTGTTCACAAACAGTGATACAAACATTATTAAATCTAATCAGTGTTTACAGAGTATTCCATATGCTACCCACTGCGAATCTTTTGAAATGTCATTTTAGTGGATAACACATCAGGAAAGGTTGATATATACAATGACAGGCTTTTATTCCCCTCATTCAGTCATTTTTACGAGAAATGTTCTACAGAGAGTAGTTGCTTTCAATTTATTTTTGTCCAATTTTTAAAAAGTGTATTTTGTTTGTTAGCATTCTATAGAACATATATTTAAATTCACAAAGACTTTCAGCTCCAGAGAGTATAATTATCCACATTTTTTGACTCCATTATAAAAACAATGCTCCGAATGCCTTCAAGTGTATCACATTAAAATGAAGCACCCAAGAAACATGAGGTAAATATTTAGCAGGACTTGAGTGTGGTGGTACATGACAAATTCTCAGTACTTGGGAGACAGAGGTAGCAGGATTACTGCAGTTCCAGACCAACCTGGACTACTTTGTTACCTCTTTTCTCAAAAAAAGAATATACTACAGCAAAAATTAGAATTGTGGTACCCCATCTAAAATACACAAAACACCATTAGGGAGAAAAACTATACAATTCTAGATTTCATTCTTACATAGGACACTTCAATTACTGCCCAGATTAGAATATTAGTGTGTTTTGTAATGTCTTTCTTGAGTTTTATATTAACAATTGTATTAGCTACTTTTCTTGTTGCCATGGCCTAAAACTGGAAAAAAAAAAAAGGAACTTAAGGAGGCAGGGGCTTTATTTTGGCTCACAGTTCAGAGCAATACAGTCCACCATAGCAGAGAAAACACATTCATCAGTCTGTTGCAGGAAGTTTGTAGAGGCAGCAGAAGGAAGCAGAGAATGTAACATTCTGGTTCTGTTACTAGTTGGCTACACCAGACAGCTAGTTTCTGCCTCCCAAAGCTTCAATGTTTAAATACATCAAACTGTGTAGGACATTTCCCATTCAAACCATAACAACAGTCTACTGTAAATACTCAATGTAGCCATTAAATATAACTCTATAGATGACTCTGCATTCCTAAATATATGTATGTGTGTTTTCTTTCCTTGAGTGATGCTATATAGTATATCCTGCCTCTAAGCTATAGTACACGCTTATTAGGCACAAGGTCAGTCATGCAGTGGACAATGTGGACTATTCATTTACTTCTTCATCTACTGCCATGTACACAAATAGAAACTGTCACCACTAGAGTCATTGTCTTTAAATTCTGCAAACTACATAAGTTGTACTAGTGTCACAAAGCTGGTATAGGTTATCATTGCCTTCAGAGGGGATATAGAATGAGACAGTCTGTGGCATTTTCTATTGGGCACTAATACAATTTTAGAGCTATATGGGCCTTTCCTCTTTGTTTATCGCAACAAATGAAGTTTCTTCTAGATCTGTCAAACATCTATGTTTGAGTCCAGATCATTACAATATGTGCGTTAGATTAGAGAGAACAAACAACAAGATTAAAAATTAAGATGTCATCATTAAGAAAATACAGGAGATGACAAGAAAAAAATCTTTAAAAAAAAGCAGGTTTCAAAATGTATTATTTGACTTGTTCATTGTATCCTTGGTGGATGTGGGTTTGACTGTTTTGCCATTTTACGGATCTTAGGATGCTTTCAAACAGCTGGCAGGCAGGCATTTTTTGTTATCCTCAATGAAGGGAATTTTAGATGAAATGACAGCACAGTTGCCACCTGAACATAATATTTATGTGGTACATCCAACTTTTAGCTATGTGAGGCATTTATATGCTCCTCTGATTATACAGCCTTGTATAGAAGTAAACAGAGCACTCCTTGTCACAGACTTCCAATCACCACTGCAGAACAATTGGCAGAACCATTAGAGAAAGTGGTTTCCCAAAGGCAAATATCATTAAAGTCTTTGAATCACCAGCAAAACACTATCTGTTTAATATGTTTCACTGAGAGCAGATTCATCTGTGAGCACTAGAGTGTTGCTCTTATAGTTGGTCATTGTTAGAGACAAATTCTCTTATAGTTGGTTATTAGTAAAGCCGCACTGAGCATTGAGAACAAAAGGTGAGAGTCAAATTTCAGAATAAGGTTCAATAATTTACTTGGTGGAGCCCACTATTGTAAGAACATCTCATTCCTGAGCATGTGTTTTAAGGACCAAAGAAAAGTTAAAAAGTTGTACACCCCTGTAACCTTAATATTGAAAGGATGAGGAGGCAAGACAGTCTTAAATACTAGCACACCCTCATTTACAAAACAACATCAAAACCCCACCCAGTAACCCACCCAAAAATAAGGTCAGAATAAATTTTAACAGATTTCAATTGGTAAAGATATAACATAGTTTACAGAAACGCAAAAAACCCTTTTTGTAGTAACAACATACTTTTTAATCAGGAAGAAAATCTAAAAGCAAAACCTCTAATCTAATTTATACAGTGAATGGAAGTTTTCATTTGAGAGGGTTTTCTTTTCTTAAAAAAATTAATCAAAACCATTAGATTCTACTGGACTCTCCAAACTCTCCCAAACTGCACATATTAACCCAGTGCCTAAGACTCAGCCATAGTCTCTGGTGTTTACTCTCCATATGCCTCAGGCACACACATGTAATTTTGTGCTTCAAGGAGTTAGTGCTTCATAAAAACAGAGAAGAATGGCTATAAAACACACACCAGTGCCCTTTGGAAGTAATTAAAATTATGGCCCTACCCTGTATTCATTTCCTCCCCTTTAGGCATTGCCCCTTCCATTCCCCTCTTAACTCACAAACAAATCTGATTGCTCTTTGTATTCTCTCATAAGTAATCATATGCTTAAACACACAGAAATGTGCCATGACTGGTAGGACTAGACACCTAAGTCTATTCATTTGAAATGAATTAGCATTAACAATATAAACTCATGGAAATGTTGGTTCCAATTGCCAAAGTACACAAGAGTATGTTTTATCTTGAAAGTATGATTTTTGTTTGTTTTCAGAGGGTTTTCCAAAGTGATAAATATAAGCAATATGTTTTCATTAAACACAATGAGACATGTTTTTGATGAATGCATTACAATCTAGTTAAAATTAATTTTCTAACCCTATCATGTGGACTTTGACTCTAACATTTGCTAATCAAAATACCTAAATAAAATTCTTTCTAAATCGTGCTGTATGCAAATATCTTCTTAAACACATAAATCAGCATGTTATTTATATGAATATGTCAGAAATCAAACTATGTCTTACATTATGTTCAACAAACAGTGGTAGGCAACTTTAAAGATATGACTAGTGGCCATTTAAAATATATACCATGTGAATATAACATGGACCTGCACACATGTATATATGTAAGTACGTGAATACAATTCTACAGAAATTCTTTCTACTTTTATTCTCTTTTCTTGCAATGGTAACTATCTAAATGAAAATAATATTAAGGAAAATAAGTATGTTCTAATGTTCTACACTTTTGATGCACACTAAAGACTATGGTAATGTCCATGTAAGATGTCACTATGAAAATTTCATATTTTCTGAAGAGTAATGATATAGTTCACATGCTACACATGACATCTGGCATATTGAAAGCAAATAATGTTATGAAGTTCTACTACACACTGTATTCTTAATTTTTTTCCATAGCACTGCAAATATACCCCTAATTCCCTAGTACATGATTCAGAGGCTAATTCTCTAGCAGTCTTTTCAAATTCCTAGCTTTAAAGAATGGCATAATACTATTCAAATGTTTAATCTTAGACAATGTGCTCCTATTCAGTCATCTTATAAATGATATCATAAAGGATAACTGACATCCATAGTGAATTCATAAATACTAAATGAATTAGTAATAAAATCGCTACTAATACCATTTGAAATTAAAGATATAGCCTTTAATGAAAACAATATTTTATACTTTTCTTTTTTTTCTTCCAAAGACAACTACGTTTTGTAATTCAAGTAAAAGAAAGGATCATTCTTTTGACTCAGGATTTAATACAAGAAATGATACAATAGTACAATACAAGAATTCACTCAGAAATATTTACAGACATACAGTGCATTCTTGAGAGACAATTTCAAAGGTGATGAATTTGTTTTACTTGAAATACTATGTGTGTTTTTTCTAGACAGGGTCTCTGGCTTTCCTGGAACTCACTCTGTAGACCAGGCTGGCCTCAGATACACAGAGATCTACTTGTCTCTACCTTCTGAGTGCTGGGATTATAGTTATTTGTCACTACACATATCTTAGTACAAAATCTTATTTGACACAATATTTGGAGACTTTTATATCAGACATACTTTGACGTTCTGGAGTCCTATCAAAGAATCAAATATCTTTAACTATTGTGGGGAAAATGATCATTTTCCAAACTTGGCTGACTACCCTAAAGTTTCTGCATCACCCTGGACAAGACAAAGAAAATAGATTTGAGTTGGCCAGTGATGGCACATGTCTTTAAGGCCAGCACTTGGGAGGCAGAGGCAGGCAGCCTCCTGCTAGGGCTGTTACATAGAGAAACTCTGTCTCGAACCTACACCCACCCACCCCAAAATAAAAGATTTGAAATTTCAAGGACAGCTAGAGAAAGGAAATTCCATGTTGGTTGATCGTTGATCTTGTATCCAATTTTATTTATCTGTATAACCTGATTTTTCATTTTTTAAAAAGAATATCATGGACAATCATGAACTGAAAGTATCCAGACGCAAGTTACAGATTTGAAGAACTAAACTGAAAGAGGGTATTTTGGAGAACTTTCAATAATCCTGTTCTGAGCTTTGCTTCAGAACAACAACAAAATAATCCTACTACAGGTGCTTCTTAAAGATTATTCTTTGTGTGTCCTTCTGAGAAAGCATTTCATATTTGTGTTGTAAATAAGGATAAAATGAAAAGCTTTACTTAAGTTTAAAGTTTATTTAATCTTGTCACTATCCTTTCTTCATTTTGGGGGTATATTGAAGAGAGTAGTGATGGCTTGACATCTTAAAAACTGTAATCAAGTTACAGTGATTACAATCACAGACAAGGTCAGGATCCGGTGTTCTTAAAGTGGAAAGAAACGTAGATAATTACTATTGCCTTCAGTCACATTCAGGCATATGATCAGGAGTACCATCATCACATTCTTTTGTAAATGCAAAGTGCTATGTTTTACAATTCTATTAATTTCTCTCTGGTATCAATAGTGAGAAAAAATACACATATGAAAAGGGCTCAGATCTCTAAGATCAAGGTCACTGTGGTTGGGTGACATTTTCTCATTCAAATCACTGTATGAATTGTAACATCTTACTAATTTATCTTAAAATATTATTGAGTAATAAACACAAAGCAATGTCTGTTTATAATCAAGTAAAATACATGAATAATCACCCAAAAGAAAAGATGCTATTTCAAGGCTGAATTTTGCTATGTGTTCTCTAGGCAGTAGAAAGTGAGGTATTAGAAAAATGCCCTTTGTACTCTAAACATGATGTTTATTTGAAATCATTCTTACAAGGTTATTAGAGCTTCAATAAGTTAATCAGCAAAACTACCAGCAAACATCAGGCAGGAGTGAAGTACTTACTTTACAATCAGAAAAAAATGGTGATTGAGCTATAAAGCAAATGGTGACATTTTAATGTTTTCAGCATTCACCTGCTTTAGTTCATTTAAACAGATTGTACCTAGAATGGACACAAAAATCCATCTGGTTCAGGCTCAACATAAGTCATCCCGAGTTTTCAGAAAATAATAGGAGCATTACAATAGTCATCATGCAATTCATATTCCAAGCAATTTGCTTTCCCATCTTGCCTAGACACCCTGCACTGGTTTCTATTATTTGTCTGTTTCAATTCGTGCTGTTCCTATTATGGGAGCTAGTGCACATCTAACTTTTTCATTTAGCATGTACCCCAATACATAAACACATTTGCCCCATCCATACAATATGGTTGAAGATTCTGCTCAAGGCAAATGGAAACCCAGAGGGAAACTTGTCAACTTGTCAAAACATATTTTTCTTATAATGAAGAAATAGTCTATCCAAATAGGGCTTGGGTTAAGGGGTAAAAAAGAACTAGACTGTCTTCCTTTATCAAATTGCCATATTCCTATTCCAAATATACTGTTGCTGCTCTTTCTTTCTTTCTTTCTTTGGTCTTTGTAAATTAGAGTATTTGAAGACAAAGTAAAGAGAGGACTAACAGTAGGGAATGAAGAAAGATTTAAAAGGAGCTGGGGAAGTAGCATAATTGATAGAACCTTTGCCTAGGATGAGTAAAGCCTGACTTTGATACTGAGCACTGCATGGACCAGGCATGGTAGAACATTCTTGTCATTGTTGCAGTCAAGTAGGGAAGGAGAGACAGGTTGATCAAAAGGTCATGGGTCAATACTTGGTTACATAGCAAATTCAAGGACAGCCTAAGCTACATGGGACCCTGTCTCAAACACATGAAGACCGACAGACAGACAGAAAGGGCTTGGGAAGGGGCATCAATGTGTTTTTAAATTGATGTCTTCCTGGTACATATACAGGCTGATAATAATTTTCATGACTCACTAAGGTAAATGGATGAAATTCCTTAAGGTTTCTGATGCAATCAGCTAGAGGGCATTGGCTATCTATAGAGCTAAGGGGTTTGCTATCTCAACAATAAGAGGATAAAGCTTTGGGAATAGGCTCTAAATCTTTAATTGTAGATAATTTAGAAAGAAAGAAGACAAACTACATAGTATCAAATATAATTGAGATGCTTGTTATTTTTTTCCTGGTGGAGATCACAAACAAGTATAAATATATATACTTGTTTGCATATATATGCAAATGTTTCAAAGGATGTCAGATATAGCTGTTAGATGAAATTTACATAGAGAAACTAGGATAGACATGTTAGGAAGCACTGATCACCAGCTCAATATATATAACCTTAATAATATGCACCTATTTTTCAATATTCTACAATAATTTCTATGATAAAAGTGTTTGATCAGAACTATTCTGATCCAATGGGAATCTTTAATGGGCAACTGCTATACTCACTTTGTGCATGTCTCACTTGATCTTCACTATGGAGTAATGCACTCAGAAAGCTTAGGGTGATGACTAAGATGAGAACCTAAGTTTGGGGTTTAAAGTTCAGAATCTCTACTTAAAAGAACATGTTCTTTCTATCTGTGGGTTTGAAAAAATATTTACTCCAGGATAACAATTTCTTTTCACAGACTTATAATAAAACCAAGTTTATAAAACATGAAAACAGAGCTGGGATGTGTGAATGAACACATGGCTAGAGGAATGAAAATAGATGGGAGTTTCCAATTTCATCACCAAACTCTCAATTTTCTTGACAGAAATCCTTGGGAGTCCTGAAGCATAATTTCGGAAATGCCTGTACTGTATCATGAAACTTCACAACTAAGATATTCTCATGTGTTAATTTTTGCTAAAATGACAGAAAACACAACAGTATTTCTGTTCCATCACATCACGCCTTCTATTACTGGTCTACTTAAGTCTATTACTTTGTCTACTTAAGTCAACTCATTTTAAATGCCTTCAAGTGAAGAAGGGAAAGAGGAACTCAGAAAAGGGAATGAGAAATGAAAACAGAGTCAGACATATATGCAAAGCATGCTCACATAAACAGGGCAGAGTTCTGTTTCTCCTCACCCTTCCTTCCTTGCTTTATCACGTTGGAGGAAAGAAAATGCTAAATAAGAATGTAAAGCAATTCTGCTTTTAATGATTGTTTAACACAAACATTTCACAGCAACAAAATGAGGCCTGCCTTTCAGTGACTTAGGGCATGATTTATGTTCATACACAACTTGTCATCTTGAAAATAGAAGCCTGAACAAACAGCTTTGATGATTTCTAAATTTGGACAAACTGAATGTGTCATGTAAGTTTCTTCTAAATCCTAACACCTTTTTAGTCCAATTATATTTCTTCCTTCATAAGCTCAAGTGCAGAAGAAATCATCCCCCATAGAACCCAAAGATCTGTATCACACAGTCTATTAGTAAGGCAGGTAAAATAGACAAAGATTTCAGAAGGCTAGACATTTTTAACTCGTGGTACATGAATATTGTGACCTCTATTAAAAGTATGTTATCAGCACTCTCCTTCAACTAATTTCTGATTTGACTGTCACTCAACACAGCATGTTTTCATAATATTATACTTTGTCATGATGAAGTTGCCTCATACCTTAATGCTCTGAAAGCAAATACATTGTTAAATCCTTCACTTTAATTTCTATGAATACACATATTAATCTTATCCTGGCCATGAAGGTAAAGTGAGATGTCATATTGCTCCCATGTTACTTGACCACAGAACATAAAGACAATTCTTGAAGCTAAGGATGGGAGTGCATGACTGAATTCCCAGCACATGGAAGGCCGGGTCATCCTACATTCCAGAATAGCCTGGGTTACAGAGTGAAACCCTATCATAAAGGAAAATAACACCAATCAACAAATAAAAAAGATCATCTTTCCAAATTATATGTAATAAAATAGACCCTAGTTGAATCTAACCTGATTTAGAGTGACAGGATGTCATAAAAGAATATAATAAAGCAGGAAGAAAACAAGTTTAGACAATAAAAGTTGAAAAAGATGTGGCATGGTGTTAAAAAAGCATTGAAATCTCATTTTTCAAATCATATTATATAAAAGTAGCATACTGTTCTTCATATGGGAAGATAGCCACACCTATCAATCGGTATTACTAGGGAAGTTTGATAATGTTTGTTGCCAATATGTACACATATCTACACACATACACACACATACACACACACACACACACACACACAGAGAGAGAGAGAGAGAGAGAGAGAGAGAGAGAGAGAGAGAGAGAGAGAGAGAGCAAGTCATATATACGCTATTTTCTGGAGTCTGCTTGTGGCCATCATTATGCAGCAGAAGAAGCACTAGCCTGAAATTAAAGTTGAGGGAATCAACGTAAAGCTGACTACTTCTGTAAATTCTGCTATCAAATTTTTCTTGATTAGTCTCTTTTCACTTCCCACAATCTATTCTATTCTTTTAGTAAAAGTATATCCATTCTACTTTCAAAAACAGAAATACTAAAAACTGAAGCTATTACTGATCAATAGTTGTTAAATATTGAGAATTTTATACGGTTTAAATTGATACAGTTAGGTAACTGACTACTTTTTTGCCATTTCTACTAACACTACTGTGATGTCAACCATTATTATCTCTAGCCTGGATCATTCCAATGCATTTTTCTGACCTTCTGTTATTCTCAGACGGGGGCTGGGAAAGCAGCATGGTAAGGATTTCTTTTAAATTCTCTAAGGCATTCTTCAGGAAGAGAATACATGTCTAACCTTTATCGTTCATTCTCCTTTTCCCTTTTCCCCAGTAAGGTCATGGATGCTAAGGCAGTGACTTTCTTGTTATACAGATTAGAATGGACAAAGGAAAAATAGGTTTAAGACTTTATGCTATCCTGAATAATAAAAATGTCTCCTATGTTTTCTCATCCCAATGATACCATCTCTCAAGGACTCAATTTCATCTTCCACAGGAGGATATGACATCTATTATTTTGCACAAGTGTTATTGAATACTGCCACTTATGAAAGTGACACCATCTAAGAATATCACTTTCTTCAAAGACACTAGAAGAAAGTTACTGTAAAACATTTGGAAGTTATAAACAGATTCAGAAAAAAAATATTTTCTTAAGATGAGGTTTCTAAAATATTTCCTATAGCAGTGCTAAAAATGATGGGGGACAATACTGGGGATCAAATCCAGGACTCATGTCATACTAGGCAAAGGTTCTATCATTGCACTATGTCCTCATTTCTAAAACAAGTCATTTTCAAAATGTAACCACAGCTCATTTAGATTCTGCTATGAAAAAGTTGCTGCTATTCAATGGAGCATCTAGCGATACTACATCTGGAAAGTACTTCATTTAACCATTGAGAATGCATCAACAAAAACTAAGTATGAAAAAGACAAAACTGAGGCAAACCATGGATAAAAGAAAACTATTCAATGAAACTCTACTCCAATAGACTTGTTAATACATGAGGCTTCTGGGCTGAACAGAAATGAATAGAAAATGGAGTACAGAAGCAAAATGTAGTGTTGGAATTTGAGGATTAGAACAACCTTGCCACTTTCAATATCAGAGACTGTAAAAGCAAAGTGTAGGAATGACTTCTCATTTGTGCAGGAGTCAAGAGCTTAAGAGCATGTTAAAAAGCAATGAAATATTGTTTCATTTAACCCACTGAGCCATCATGATGATTGTGATTCTTTGGTAATCAAAAATTTACTAAAAAGTAGATGACATTGTGGCTACATTTGGATCTATGTTTCAAACTACCTAGGCTACAAATACTATCATAGTCAGGTTCCCAAATGGTAGACATAAAAATACTAGAGACTTGGCATATAGCTCATTTTTAAAGCACCTGGCTAGCACACACAAGCCTGTGAGTTCCACAAACAAAGCCAAAAGGAAAGCAAATAAAACTTAGGAGACACAATCTGCCTCTAAAGGAGATGTAGTCATGCTACCCAAGTGATCTATAGTAAAACTTCCTGCCAGCTAATGGTAAGCACTAACAAAATGAATATAAGGAATGCGCTCACATTATGTTCTAGTTGAGGGGTTCTCAACCTGTGGGTTTTGACCTTTTTGGGAATCAAACAACCCTTTCACAGGGTCAAATAACAAATAAACAATATATCAGATATTTACAGTACAGTGTATAACAGTAGCAAAATTATAGTTATGAAGTAGCAAAGAAAATAATTTTATGGTTGAGGTCACTACAACATGGGAAACTGTATTAAAGGATTGCAGAGTTAGGAAGATTGAGAACCACTGTTATAGTCATATTGAATCTAAAACCTGCAAAACCTTGGTAAATATAAAGAAATATTCCAAAGGACAGCAGAGTTTAACTTAGACAAAATTAATTACTTGTATATAACATTTAGTCATCACCTTCTTTAATCACCTGTGGTTGTTTGAATGAAAATGGTCCTCATAGGCTCATAGAGAGTGGCACTATTCAGAGGTATGTTCTTGTTGGAGTAGTTGTGGCCTTGTTGGAGGCTGTGTGTCACTGGAGTGGACTTTGAGGTTTCAAATGCTCAATTCAGACCCAGTCTCTCTCTCTCTCTCTCTCTCTCTCTCTCTCTCTCTCTCTCTCTCTCTCTCTCTCTCTCTTCCCTGCCAATATGAATATAGAACTCTTAGCCACTCTATAGCATCATGTCTGCATATCTGCCACTATGTTTCCCACAATGCTGACAATGGACTAAACTTTTGAACAATAAGCTAGCCCCAATTAAATGTTTTCCTTGTTGGCTGTGGTCATCTGACAAAAGACTGATATCCAAAATATATAAAGAACTCAAGAATATAGAAATCAAAATATCAAATTCTTCCATTAAAACATGGGGTACAGATTTAAACAGAGAATTCTCAACAGAAGAATCTCAAATGGCCGAGATACACTTAAATAATTGTTCAACATCCTTAGTTATCAGAGAAATGCAAATCAAACCATCTCTGAGACAACATTTCACACCAGTCAGAATGGCTAAGATCAAAAACGCTAATGACGGTCTATGCTGGAGAGGATGTGAAGCGCAACTACTTTGGAAATCAGTATGGTGGTTTCTCAGAGAATTGGGAATCAATCTACCTCAAGACCCAGCAATCTACTCTTGGACATATATCCAAAGGATGCTCAAATGTGTTCATAGCAGCATTATTCATAATAGCCAGAACCTGGAAACAGCCTAGGTGCCCCTCAATGAAAGAATGGATAAAGAAAATGTGGTATCTCTACACAATGGAATATTACTCAGTGGGGAAAAACTGATATCATGAAATTTGGAGGCAAATGGATGGAACAAGAACAAATCATCCTGAGTAAGGAAACCCAGGCTCAGAAAGACAAATATGGTATGTACTCACTCATAAGAGGATATTAGATGTAAAGCAAAGGAAAACCAGGCTATAATCCTTACACCAGAGAAGCTAAGTAACAAGAAGGACCTTAAGAGGCATCCCTCTTAGGAACTCCCTGGGAAGGGTGAACAGATGAGATGTCCTGGATAAACTGGTGGCAAGGAGGTAGAGGGCAGGGTATGAGGGTATGGGAACATGAGGAATCAGAATGATTGAGTTGGAGGTGGGAGGGAGTGGGAGAGTAATGAAAGAGATATGTTGATAGAGGGGGTCATTATGGGATTAGGGAGAAACATGGTGCCATGGAAACTCCCAGGAACCCATAAAGATGATCCCAGCTAAGAGTCCTAGCAATAGTGGAGAGGGTTCCTGAACCAGTTAGCCTTCTTTTGTAATCACATTGGTATCTACCCTAACAGTCATCATGGAGCCTTCATCCAATAACTGAAGGAAGATGCAGAGATCCACAGTCAAGCACTGGGCCAAGCTCCAGGAGTCCAGTTGAAGAAAGCAAGGGGGGGGGGTCAAGATCATAATGGGGAAACCCACAGAGATAGCTGACCTGAGCTTGTTATAGCTCATGGATTCTGGACCAACTGCTAGGAAGTAGGCATGAGACTGACCGAGGCCCTCTGCATGTGGGTGACAGCTGTGTAGCTTGGTCTTTTGTGGGGCCCCTAGAATTTGGATCATGACCTGTCTCTGATGCATGAGTTGGCTCTTTGGAACCTATTCCCTATGGTGGGATGCCTCATCCAGGGTTGATATAGGGAGGAGGATGTTAGTAATGCCTCAACTTGATATGCCATGGGAGGTCTTATCCCTTCTGAATGGAGATGGAGAAGTGGATAGGCAGGTAGAAGGGAGGTGGCAGGAGGGACTTGGAGGAGAAGAGAGAGAGGAAACCATGGTTGGTATGTAAGATTAAAAAAAAAGAGTTGCCGTGGTCATGGTGTCTCTTCACAGCAATAGAATCCCTAAGATAAAACTTGATCATGTTATCTCCTAACAGAAAAGGTTTCCCTTAATAATATTGGGTAGGATTGTTTTAAAGGAAAGAATTGCCAAATAAGACACATGAGACAATGAGACAGAAGATCTAAGCTTGAAAGGCCCCTGGATACTCTAAGTTCTTCCAAAAATACTTTCTCTCTCTCTCTCTCTCTCTCTCTCTCTCTCTCTCTCTCAGAGACAAATGATGGGCGATATACAGACAGAGAGACAGCAGAAATTAGCGTATCTTCCTTTGGCCTTCATAGTTGTTTCAAGGGTCAGGCCTAGTGCTGGGTAGGGAAGTTCTGGATGTTACAGAGACAGGGCAGTTGCCCTCCTACAATAAGCTGTCACCATATTTGGAAACTTCAAACATCCTTATTCAAGTATTCTTTTTCACACAGAGACTATCATTAGCCACTCAGGAAGAAATCCCACAGTGTGCATACATTTTACTGAATGGAATGTTTATAAACCCTGGGCATACTGCATTTATGAAACAAATTCAGCAGAAATATTCAGTGAAGCATAACTATTTCAGTATTATGGGAATAAAATCTTAGTGTCACATGACAAGATCATCTTGGTAATTAGACAGTGGCTTTATCAAGTCAGCCTACTAACCATGTGATCCTATCCTCAAACCTTATTTATATACCTGATAAGAATGAATTCATTAGACACGTGAGATCCTGAGGGACCTGGTCTCAATGGAAAAAATCTGAATTTATCTTGTACTGCTCCATTCACAATTTATTACCTACCCCAAATTCAATTAAATATAACAACTCACTGCTCCTTAGCTTTCTGATTTTCCCACTTTTCATCCTCTTAAATGTCTCTTTGGTGTAGAAAGTCTTTCTTATCTCCATCCTCACTTCAGATAAAAAGCTGAAAGCCAGTTCCTTTGAGATAGAGGATAAAGTTCCAAAGCAAGTGTTTATCTATAGCTTCCATAAGGCTAAGGTGGATAAATATTAAAAAAAAAGACTCATGGGGAAGTGGATTTTAGGCTGTGGCTCTCCAGAAACAAGGCAAAATCACAGCTACCCAAGGAAAGTAAAGTAGAATGTGTAAGTATGTGGAGGAGGAGAGGGGCAGTTAATAGCCTACTGGGAAATAGAGAAGGTATAATCTTGCAGGATAGTTGATAATGTTGAATTACAGAATGCCCATTGTTCATCGACATTCTATTCAATAAAGATATATACACATGTGAGATTTCTTCCTTAATGGGAAAACAGTCTTGGTATGAAAAAAAAAAACCAGCAGCATGAGAAGACTTGAAATTGTCAAATGAGATAACTTACAGTGGTGGGGGTTATCAGGACCATCTCTGCAAGTCCCATATCTCACTCTCTCACCCAACACCACTTCTGTCCATTGAGGCAACATAGGAGCCAAAGGAACTATGCTAAATTCTGCTGTTTGCCTTGTCTTGCCTTGCCTTACTTTCCTTTCCTTTTTTCTTTTGAGAGAGAAAACGGGCAAGAGGGAGAGAGAGCTGGGGGTAGACAGAAAGAGAAATGTTGAGATAGATAACAAGACTGAATATAAGTGAACAGAGTGGGGAGATAAGTTTAGAGTTTGCTAACACTCTGTGACTCCTGATTATATATGACTACAATGATACTATGCCAGAATATCCTACATTAGTTACAAAGGGATTATCCCCATCCCCTGTTCCCTACTACCTTTATCCCTTCTATTCAATGGTGTTCCACTTATTTTACAGACACATTGATTTTTCTCTGATTGGACAGAAACTTAAAAAAAAAACTCTTAGGGATGGGGCTGTTGAAAGCAGCTTCAAGAGAGAAAAACAGCATTTACCACAAATAGCAAAACTGTCCTAGTGACAGCTCCTGCCTTGCTGCCTTTCCATTTCTGCCAGTTTCCAGCCTGGGTTCTCTTAGCTCCTACCCTTGCCTAGGACATGGAAGGCTTTGAAATTTCAGCTTATAGGGTAGTGGATGTCTACTGAAGTTAGATGGTCATTTTTCAGGTCTCAGAAATATTGTGAATTAGATCACTGTTGGAGCGCAGTTATTAGAATGATGCATGGTGAACCGCGCTTGAGGGACTGTGAGAGAGGCTCCAGGAGAAAAGGCCTTTTCATCACAGGTGCATATTTGTTTCCTGGATTGTTCTTTGGCATGATTTATTTTCTGCCTCCTGTGTTAAACATTTACATTCAATTTATAGGACATGTTGATTCTTATTAGATGTCAGAACATGGCTATAGAACCCAATTGGTGAAATGATATGCTGAGTGCTGTCCTCAGTGTACCCTGAATCTTCTGATATGGCCTTCTCTGCCTTGCTTTCATGCTTTCCCAGATATAATATACAATAGGTGCCAGGCTACAGTGTTTAAATGGGTCTGTCCTGAGAAAGTTCTGGGAAAGGATTGCTCTGCTAATATTCAGTATGTGCTTCCTGGCATTTATTTGCATGTTTTTTCGGATCATGTTTTTCTGAACTCAAACAACCTTCCTTGGATCATTGTTTTCTTTGTTACATTCACATATAAAAGTACACTGTAAGTGAAGGCTGTCTACACCATTAGACTGTAGTCCACCCGATTCTTTCAAGTCCTCCGATCTCAGGTCCAACAGACAAAATATCCACAGGTTGGTTGAAGTTGACAAGTGGGGCCTGAATGAGAAGCTACAAGAGGATGTGAGGACCCCTGCAGAAGGAGGAAGGCAGGGATTAACATGGGACTAAGAGTAGGAAAACTGGCATCATCCAAAGCTCACTTTCCACATGCCCATATTCACTGTTGCACAGTCCTTCATTTGTTCTCTCTGTAAGTATGTATTGTATCACCTACACTTCTATTTCTCCTTGACAGTGTGCACTGTCTTGTAAACCCAAAGAATATACAATTATCAGTCCTTTCTTATATTGAAACAACAAAACATACTAACTGATACATTAAACATATAACCTACCCCACTGATAGCAAAAAACTCACTTTACAACGTAGCAATGTGTATAGAGGAATGCAATTTCTGAAAGAACAGTTTCATGTCAGTGTTTATATGCAATAGCATTGTTTATAAAAAGGAAAAAGCTATAATAAACACAAATCAGAGTGACAGCAGAAATCATGCTATCAACAAACCCATCAAAATGTAATCAAACGTCATGAGATGAACACCATCGTAGGGATATGCACAAGAGATTTTCCCATATGGGATTCTCTGCTACTTCCTTTTGAAACTACACAAGGCAGCTGTTTCTAGCAATATATATGTATGCATGTATGTATGTATGTATGTATATCTCCAGGCCATTTTCAGTGTTATTTCCTTCTCAGTAATGGTTCACGGGAAACTTTTCATGTCATAACATGAAGGTTTTTCATGATCACAGCTGCACGCAGTCACACCTTAAGGGTGCTACTGTAATTACTCAAGCTCAGCCAGTTATTTTCACATTAAGTAATTCTGTTATTAAATACTTTTAGAATATGTTATGCAACAAAATAATATTTACAAACTGACAGCATTTGGACAGTATTTATGGTCCATTGTCATGACTAGATTACAGGATCTGAAAGCCATATGTTGTTTACTGATCAACATTAACCATCTTGGCAGAACAATGATACAGAACTTCATACTATTCCCAAATCCTTAGTATAAAGTAGTCCATCATTTTTATTTATATAGTATTTAAAATCATTCTATTCTTTCTTATACTTCTAAAGCAATACTGTTTAGTTTTTTTACTTCCCCTGAACATTTCAATAAGGATTTCCTATGATCAAGATGCTCTGAAAATAAGGACTATAAGCATCTTGCAAATTTTTTTTTGTCTAGAATTCATTTCACTTACACAACATACAGAAGCCAGGCATGGTTTCAAACACTTGTAATCCTGGTACTTAGGAGGCAGATTCAGAAAGATTCCTGCAAATATGAGACCAGTCTGGGCTATAGAAAGAGTTCTAGGACAGCTAGGGGTATATAAGCAAGAGTTTATATAAATAAGTAAAATAAATAAGTAAAAAAATAAGTAAAAAATGCTTTGACTACATTTTCCAATCTACATGCTATGCATGAGATGTCCAGGGTTGGGGATTTGTAGAGGACACAGTACATTAAGGACATTGTTTTATGACCCAGTGCTGGTGGATACACCTGGACCAAGGGACCAAGCCACCAAGATTCTCCTGACCACATTCGAAGGAAGAGATGGGCAGGCACCAATCCAAGAATTCATCCAACAACCTGAAAAGCAACATGATAACACCAGAATCCAGTGAGTATGCAACAGGAAAACCTGAGCAACCTAACACAGAAGAAGTAGAAGAAATCGACTTTAAACGTAACATTATGAAAGTGATAGAGAACTTTAAAGAAGAGGTGAAAAACTCCTTTAAAGAAAGGGATGAGAAAACTAACAAAAAGTTAGAAGAAATGAATAAACTCCTCAAAGATACCCTAAAAAACCAAGAAAAAACAATCAAACAGGTAATGGAAACAGTTCAAGACATAAAAACTGAAATGGAGGCAATGAAGAAAACACAAACCGAGAAATGGCGGGATATGGAAAATCTGGATAAACGAAAAGGAACCACAGAGACAAGTATAACCAACAGAATACAAGAGATAGAAGATAGAATCTCAGATGCTGAAGATACGATAGAGAAAATAAACTCATTGATCGAAGAAAACAACAAATCCAACAAATTCGTAACACAAAACATCCAGGAAATCTGGGACACCATGAAAAGACTAAACCTAAGAATAATAGGGGTAGAAGAAGGAGAAGAATTCCACCTCAAAGGCCCAGAAAATACATTCAACAAAATTATTGAAGAAAACTTTCCCAACCTAAAGAAGGATATTCCTATGAAGGTTCAAGAAGTAATCAGAACACCAAATAGGTTGGATCAAAAAACTAAAAATCCCCTCACCATATAATAATCAAAACACAAAACATACAGAGTAATGAAAGAATATTAAGAGCTGTAAAGGAAAAAGGTCAAGTAACATATAAGGGTAAACCTATCAGAATTACACATGACTTCTCTATGGAAACCATGAAAGCCAGAAGGTCTTGGATAGATGTGCTACAGAAACTAAGAGACCATGGATGCAAGCCCAGACTACTATACCCAGCAAAGCTTTCTTTCACCATCGATGGGGAAAACAAGATATTCCGGGAGAAAAACAAATTTAAGCAATATATAGCCACAAGCCAGCCTTACAGAAAAAACTAGAAGGTAAACCACAACTAAAGGAAGCAAACAACACCCATAATAACACAGACATCTGACAACCCTCCACCAGCACAACTCAAAGAAGGGAGACACACAAACCCTACCACCAAAAAGAAAATAACCACAGTTAACAACCACTGGTCATTAATAATGCTTAATATCAATGGACTCAACTCACCTATAAAAAGGCACAGGTTAAGAGAATGGATATAAAAATAGGATCCAACATTCTGCTGTTTACAAGAAACATACCTCAACCACAAAGACAGACATCTCAGAGTAAAGGGTTGGGAAAAGGTTTTTCAATCAAACAGCCCTAAGAAACAAGCAGGTGTGGCTATACTAATATCTAAAAAAATCGACTTCAAACTAAAATCAATCAGAAGAGATGGAGATGGACACTTCATACTCATAACAGGAATATCTATGCCCCTAATATAAAGGCACCCACATATGTAAAAGAAACATTACTAGAACTCAAAGCACACATCAAACCCCACATACTAATAGAAGGAGATTTCAACACTCCTCTCTCACCAATGGACAGGTCAGCCAGACAGAAACTTAACAGAGAAATAAGAGAACTAGCAGATGTAATGAATCAAATGGACTTAATAGACATCTATAGAACATTCCACCCAAACAGGAAAGAATATAAAGCATACAAACTCATGGAAACTGAACAGTCAACTACTGAACCACTCCTGGGTCAAGGAAGAAATAAAGAAAAAAATTAAAGTCTTCCTTGAATTCAACGAAAATAAAGACACAACATACACCAACCTATGGGACACTATGAAAGCAGTGCTAAGAGGAAAGTTCATAGCACTTAGTGCACACATAAAGAAAATAGAGAAAGCACACATTAGTGACTTAACAGCACACCTGAAAGCTCTAGAATAAAAGAAGCAGACTCACCCAGGAGGAGTAGAAGACTGGAAATAATCAAACTGATGGCTGAAATCAACAAAATAGAGACACAGAAAACAATCCAAATAATCAATGAAACGAAGAGCTGGTTCCTTAAGAAAATCAACAAGATCTACAAACCCTTATCCAAACTAATCAAAAGGCAGAGAGAGAACACTCAAATTAACAAGATCAGAAATGAAAAGGGGGACATAACAACAGACACAGAGGAAATTCAAAGAATCATTAGGTCTTACTACAAAAGCCTGTATGCCACAAAACTGGAAAATGTACAAGAAATGGACAATTTTTTAGATAAATACCACATACCGAAATTAAATCAAAACCAGGTGAACAATTTAAATAGACCTATAAGTCGTGAGGAAATAGAAGCTGTCATCAAAAACCTCCCAACCAAAAAAAGCCCAGGACCAGATGGTTTTAATGTAGAATTCTACCAGAACTTCCAAGAAGAGCTAATACCTGTAATCCTTAATGTGTTTCACATAATAGAAACAGAAGGGTCATTGCCAAACTCTTTTTATGAAGCTACAATTACCCTGATACCAAAACCACACAAAGACGCAACCAAGAAAGAGAATTATAGACCAATCTCACTTATGAACATTGATACAGAAATTCTCAATAAAATACTGGCAAACCAAATCCAAGAACACATCAAAAAAATCATCCATTATGATCAAGTAGGCTTCATCCCAGAGATGCAGGGCTGGTTCAACGTACAAAAATCTATCAATGTAATCCATCATATAAATAAACTGAAAGAAAAAAACATATGATCATTTCATTAGATGATGAAAAAGCATTTGACAAAATTCAACACCCCTTTATGATAAAGGTCTTGGAGAGATTAGGGATATAAGCATCATATCTAAATATAATAAAAGCAATATATAGCAAGCCCACAGCTAACATCAAATTAAATGGAGAGAAACTCAAAGCGATTCCACTAAACTCAGGAACAAGACAAGGCTGTCCACTCTCTCCATATCTCTTTAATATAGTGCTTGAAGTTCTAGCAAAAGCTATAAGACAAAATAAGGAGATCATGGGGATTCGAATTGGAAAGAAAGAAGTCAAACTTTCGTTATTTGCAGATGATATGATAGTGTATATAAGTGACGCTAAAACCTCTACCAAAGAACTTCTACAGCTGATAAATACCTTCACTGAAGTGGCAGGATACAAGATCAACTCAAAAAAAATCAGTAGCCCTCCTATACACAAAGGATAAAGAAACAGAGAGGGAAATCAGAGAAACATCACCTTTCACGATAGCCACAAATAGCATAAAGTATCTTGGGGTAACACTACCAGAGAATTGATCTCCCATGCTTCTGGATTGGTAGGATCAATACAGTAAAAATGGCAATTCTACCAAAGGCAATTTTATAGATTCAATGCACTCCCCATCAAAATCCCAACAAAATTCTTCATAGACCTTGAGAGAACAATAACTAACTTTATATGGAAAAACAAAAAGCCCAGGATAGCCAAAACAATCCTATACAATAAGGAACTGCCAGAGGCATTCCCATCCCTGACTTCAAACTCTATTACAGAGCTATAGTACTGAAAACAGCTTGGTATTGGCATAAAAACAGAGACATTGACCAATGGAATCAAATCGAAGACCCGGATATTAATCCATAAACCTATGAACACCTCATATTTGACAAAGAGGCTAAAATTATACAATGGAAGAATGAAAGCATTTTTAACAAATGGTGTTGGTATAACTGGATGTCAGCCTGTAGGAGAATGAAATTAGACCCTTATCTATCACCATGCACAAAACTCAAGTCCAAATGGATTAAAGACCTCAATATAAATGTGACCACACTGAACCTGATAGAAGAGAAAGTGGGAAGTAGCCTGCAATACATGGGCACAGGAGACCACTTCCTATGTAAAACCCAAATGGCACAGACAATAAGAGCAACAATGAACAAATGGGACCTCCTGAAACTGAGAAGCTTCTGTAAAGCAAAAGACATAGTCATTAAGACAAAAAGGCAACCTACTGAATGGGAGAAGATCTTAACTAACCCCACATCAGACAAAGGTCTGATCTCCAAAATATAAAAAAGAACTCAAGAAATTTGACATTAAAATTCTAAATTACCCAATTAAAAAATGGGGTAATGATCTGAACAGAGAATTCTCAACAGAAGAAGTTCAAATGGCCAAAAGATACTTAAGGTCACATTCAACTTCCTTAGCAATCAGGGAAATACAAATCAAAACAACTTTGAGATACCATCTTATACCTGTCAGAATGGCTAAAATCAAAAACACCAACGATAGCCTAGGCTGGAGAGGATGTGGAGTAAGGGGAACTTTCATCCCTTGCTGGTGGGAATGCAAACTTGTGCAACCTCTTTGGAAATCAGTGTGGCGGTTTCTCAGGAAATTGGGAATCAACCTACCGCAGGATCCAGCAATACCACTCTTGGGAACATACCCAAGAGAAGTCCAATCATACTACAAAAGCATTTGTGCAACAATGTTCATAGCAGCATTATTTGTAATAGCCAGAACCTGGAAACAACCTAGGTGCCCCTCAATGGAAGAATGGATCAACAAAGTGTGGAATATATGAACATTAGAATACTACTCAGCAGTAAAAAACAATGGCATCTTGAATTTTGCATGCAAATGGATGGAAATAGAAAATGCTATCCTCAGTGAGGTAACCCAAACCCCAAAAGACGATTATGGTATATACTCACTCATTAGTGGACCCTAGCCATAAACAAAGGACACTAAGCTTACAGCTCACAAGCCCAGAGGAGCCAAATAGCAAGGTGAACCCTAAGAAAAACATATATAGTATAGATCCTCTGGGAATTGGAAGCAAACAAGATAGACAGGCAAAAGTTGGAAGCACGGGGGCAGGGATAGAGGTGGGAGTGAGGGGTGGGGGAAGGGGAGAGGGGGAAAGAGGAGGGAGAAGGAAAGATCTGGGGAGAGCCTGCGGAGTGGGAGCATGGAGATGGAGGAAAGGTGGATATTGGAGAAGGGAATAAGATATCTACATTAAGGGAGTCATTTTAGAATTGGCAAGATACTTGGCTCTAGAGGAGAACCCAGGTGTCCACAGGGATGTCCCCAGCTAGGTACTTGGGCAGCAGAGGAGAGGATGCCTGAACTGGCCTTGTCCTATAGTCACATTGATGAATATCTTGATCATCACCATAGAAATTTCGTCCTATGAATGGAGATAGAGACAGAGACCCACATTCACCTCAGAGCAATGGACTGAGCTCCCAAGGTTCAGTCGAAGAGCAGAAGGTGGGAGAAGATGAGCAAGGAAGTTAGGACTGTGAGGGGCTGGTCCACCCCCTGAGACAGTGTACCTGAACTAATTGGAGCTCACCAAATCCATCTGGACTGGGACTGAATGAGCATATGATCAAACCAGACTCTCTGAATGTGGCTGCCAATGGGGGCAGACAGAGAAGCCATCAACAATGACACTAGGACCTATCTCTTCTGCATGTATTATCATTTTGGGAACCTAGTCTATCTGGATGCCCACCTTCCTAGGCCGGGATGGAGGGGGGAGGGCCTCAGACTTCTCATAGGGCAGGGTACCATGCCCTCTTTTAAGGAAGCAGGGGGAGGGAGGAGTGGGGGGGAGAGGGATGGGACTGGGAGAAGGGGAGGAAATGTAAATTTTTTTCAATGAAAAAAATAAAATATAAAAAAACAAATAGAATGATTCATTTTGCACATGGTAGAGTAAAAGAATTAGGTCCCAATAAAACTGGAATGTTCTACTGGCTTATTCTCTTTCTAAAATTCATATGGTATAATTATTACAAGTATATATCTCACTGACCATAGTGTTCAGTGAGATATATACTCGTAATAATTCTATATAAATTATGAGAAATGAAACATTATTTAGGTTTTAGTTCAGTGATAAAGAGCTAAGTATTCCAATCCTGAGTAATAGGATCAGAGAGACACATTTTCTAGAACATACAGGATAAAGTATCTTCATACATTTTTCTGCACTTCTCACTTGACAGCTCCTTTTCTTTAGAAATGCAAATGATAAGAGATGTGAATAACAGAAATCTTAATACTATAGATCTGGGGTGTGATCACTTTCCAACTATAAAAGGAATCAAGAGGGCATTCCAATCTTTGCAACTGGTCATTAGCAATCACTATCTGGTATCAAAATTAAATGAGTAATTCTCTATGAATACATATATTATTCTGTAGTTTTTTGCCATTCACTTAGAAGAAGTTATCACGTGGTATGCATGACCTAGAGAATTACAGACTCTAGGAATATCATGTATAACTTATTATCCCAATTGGTACATGAAAAGTTTATGAGAATTTTGGATGCCAAAAACCTCCAAAACAAACTTACATGCAATTTCTTCAGAATATAAAATATGATACTTCTGTAAATGGAACAGAATTCTAAATTGCCTATTCAACATTAATCCAATATGTCTGTCAGTCTTACAGCACATAAATGGAAACCATTTTTTTTTTTTGAGACAAGGTTTCTCTGTGTAACCCTGGCTGTCCTGGAACTTTCTCTGTAGACCAGGCTGACCTCAAACTCAGAGATTGGCCTTTCTAGTGTTGGACTCATACCTAATGAAATTTAAACCATGTAATCTATAATGTAGGACCCTCTGCTCTTTCCTTGTAGTACAGTTCTTTTCTTTCCTTTATTTCATTTTTTGTTTGTTTCTAGTATTAGGGATCAAGCCCATAGTCTCACAAATACTAGGTAAGTACTCTACCACTGATCTACATACATAGCCATTTTCCCCTTAGTTTTTTATTTTGAGACAAAGTTTCATAAAATTACCTCAGCTTACCTAAAAAAAATCTTCATACTCCTACTCAGTGTTCTGAATAGCTAGGACTGAGCCATACTGCCTAGATCTTTCCAATATAGTCTACAAAGGTCTTGAAAAATCAAACATCTTACTATATGTCTTGAAGGCAATCCTTACTGATTCGTTTATCATATGTGAGCCTAACTTATGTTTTCAAGTACATGCTTTCTTCCCTGAAAGTATAATAGCATCCACAGTACTAATTTTAACATTTTTTTTTTTACTGTTTTTACAAATGGTGAAACAAGAACCACAGCCTAGGCTAATGAAGGCCTTATTGATAACAATGACCACTACTTACAGAGCACCATGTACCACATAAGACACCGATATTAATATTTTACTTTAGTCTGCATGTAGAACTTCTATTATTTTTCGATTTATATATAATTTCTTATTTCTTGGGCTAGAAGGTATTTTTAAGTTTATTGCAATTAATTAAGCACCACTTCTTTCTGATTCTGCATCAAAGATGTGGAAAACAGTTCCTGGGAAGTAGGCCAGCTAACAAATAGCCTTCCAAATTAGTGGTATACAGATAAGCCCACACAGGGAACGCACATATGACAGTATCTTTAGTTAATTTTAAAAAATAGCCTCAAACCTGTACTCTGATCAAATAAATCTTTCTGCTGAACTGTGTCATGACAGGAGTATTCAAGTAAGATATATGTACATGATTTCTCAAATATTTTCACTTTGTTTTAACAACAAGATTTTAAGTTGAGTTAGATAAATATATATTATATTTATCACATGGCAGATTAATTTCCATTTTAGAAATCAAATTATAAGATTCTGGTAGACTGTTCTTTGTTATTATTAACTATAGCACCAATAATGCCAGATATATCCAATCCAAATGTTCATCTTGAGCAATCTCAAAAATTAACAAAACAAAACCCAAATTTAATCATAAAGTATTGACTATTTACTTAAACTAAAAGATTTTCTAAAAGTTTGGAAGCATTCAGGACAATTAGCAGTCAGCAATTGGACTTAATTTTCACAATAAAAAACTACATCAAATCCCATCATTATAGTAATACTAATCTTGGTATCTTATTTATTCAAATCACTAGAACTGTAGCAATTTTCCTTTATTCTCCACTTAAAGACAACACACAGAAGAAAAAAATCAGTAAACTACAAATCAACACTGAAATATACTGGCAGAGCTGTTTGGTGAATTGGATACTTTCACTTTGGCCACCTGTGGTATTTTCATGAACAAAAGTCTACAGGAAAATTGACAAATAGATATTACTGGCAGATGGTCAGAACCCTTGTTCTATATAAATCTACACTATATAAAGAAATAAAGTAGTGTGTTAGGGTAACAGCCCTGATTTCAATCTCTACTGCTCTTGTTATATTGTTTCTCATCCTTAAAATGGAGCAATCCCACAATCAAAAATTTATATAAGTTGTTAAATGCAGGTCACAATTTTGATATGCTTTTTATGAAAACCATTTCCCAATAGGCCTTCTTACCACTCTGTTTTCTCTTATTATATGTTGCTTGTGTAATTTCTATATGTCAGAATTGGTTAGCTCATGGTGCTAATGAGGCCAAGGTCATGAGTCTGATTCTTATGTGAGCTAGTTAGTTTTGCAGAAAGAAAAAGAAATACGTTCTATAGTTTTTAAAGCCAGGAACTGCAACTTCAGCCAGCCAGGATACAAATATATGTCCTTGGAAAGAATGAAAAACCACAAAAGGGGTTCTGGATAAAAACCTCAAAACAGTTGTCTTGATAGCAGCAAATTCTTACTTGAAAAAATTCTTCTTCATGTTTAGAATGAGAGTGCTGTTTTTAATGAGTTCATACAACAAATTGGGAAATTAAAGTGGAATATCACAATCATGCAAATTATTAAAATATTTTCAGAATATATTAATAACATGTGCTTACATGTGAAAGAATCTTAACGCTTCCACAGGGAAAAGAAGTAATATATACATATGATGGCAATTACATGCTCCCATTATACATACACATAGGATAATGTGCAATATGGTTATAATTATACAATCTTACACATAAATAAGAG
The DNA here is from genome assembly GCA_004026605.1 of Ondatra zibethicus. Classification (NCBI taxonomy): domain Eukaryota; kingdom Metazoa; phylum Chordata; class Mammalia; order Rodentia; family Cricetidae; genus Ondatra; species Ondatra zibethicus. Next base: position 35,803 of record PVIU01003010.1, on the reverse strand, counting down.
CATAAAGCTAACAATTTCAGGGATAGCTGGATCATTGTATAAGAATAAAATTATTTCAGCAAGTAATTACGTTTGCTTAGAGAACAGGCTAAGTGTTAATAGGGAAATTCCTATGTAGGTCTAATAAGCTTGGAGCTGCTCCATTATGACTTTGATTCTCCTACTTTTTTTTAAATTTTGATTTAGGGGAATCTCAATGCACTATGCCGAAATTTGTCTCAGGACAGTATAAAAATCAGCTGGTGGGAAGAAGAATCTGTAGTAACTGCTTAGATGATGACTGTTAAGAAGTAAAGGCAGCCTGGCATGATGGCACATACATTTAATCCAAGCACTTGGCACTCATGATGCAGAGGCAGGAGGTTCTCTATGAGTTTGGGGCAAGCCTGATTTACATTGCAAGTTCCAGGACAGTCAGGATTACATAGAAATACCCCTAACTAAAAAATAAAGAGGGTTTATACAAAAATAAGCACTCCCGATATGGATATCAATATATTACAGATAGAAATAATAGCATACCTCAGTTTAGAGAATAATTTAATGCAGAGATTAAGTCTTTATTATAAAGTATGATTATGTAGATTTGAATCCTTGTTCTTTCAATTACTGTCTTTTGATTTTAGATAGTTATCTAATTTCCCTGTGTACCTGCATATCCAATTGGAAAATGGATGTCAAAATAACCATAATCAGTAGGATGGTTCTGAGGATGAAAACCTTTCATATGTTAAATGCTAAACACAAGGTGAAGATATTATCAGTATAATAACAGTTGTTGAATATGGCAATACAAAGATGTGTCAAACAATCACCAGTGAGTGAAACAACACAACACAACAAAGAAGAGTACTGGTAACATTCAAAGAAGTAGGTTTTAAAAGAAGACCAATGATTTCACTGTTAAAATGCTGAGTTTGGGAAACTGGAAATATTTTGGGGGGAGTAAATATGTGTGTGTGTGTGTGTGTGTGTGTGTGTGTGTGTGTGTGTGTGTGTGTAGAAGAATACAGCTAATGGTTGCAAGATCTGGTGTGTGAAGAGTGAAGAAAACAGGGAGATATAAATATAAGAGTCGTCTGGGCTGAAAGTTATTGGGATTGATTGAAGTTATGGGACTGGTGAAGACAGCCAAGGGAATTAAGGAAAAGAAAGGAAAGAAGAAAATTTCAGAAGTAGATGAAATAGCAGATAAAGTGATTCATATCCTAAGGCAAGAGCAACGACATTAATGGAATAAATAAAAGTCTTACATCATGTACTTGGAACTCCATAAACATCAGCTGAAAATTTGCTAAATTATCAAAATTACTCTGTTTTACAATTCAACTCTATGACCTATATATTTTTTAGAAAACATTATAATGATAATAATGAATAACAAATAATTTTAAGGTTCAATAACTTATGATATATCTCAATTGTTATATTAAGTACTATCGATTTTTTGAGTGTGGTTGCTTGACATTCCTGTAATTATCTATGGGAAATAAAATAAGAAAAAACTAGTCTGCCTCCTGCAAATAATATGTACAAATATAACAAACAATTCAGAGGAAAATGTAATTTCTTAAAATACAAAGTTGTGTAGAAACAATCTCCAATAAAATAAATGCATTAGAAAAATGTTATTCACTGTAGATCTTGCTTCTTTTGGGGTCTTAGTTGTTCCATACATATTAAGATCTATATGCTATACACTATTACTGCATTATTTTCAGGTCCTCATAAATAACTAATATAATACAATATTAACTGAATTATCTTTGAAAAATCTTGCTCAGCCTGGCATTAGTCAGTGAAAGAAAACAAAAGTCAAACAGGCCATAAAAATGGGGAAACATAAATTGTGAACCTACTCAAGATACCAAAGTAAATGGGTAACTAGTGGATTGTAGATTGGATCCAGTCAATGTATTCTGTTAAATAACTTCCTTCAATACTTTTATCTATAATTATACCAAGCATCTTGTATTCTGCAAGCCTGATTTATTACAATTTAAATTTATATAGCTTTAACATAGTATTATCACAGGAAGAGTAAGGTAGTTTTGAAATTCAAATAACATTTCCTGCAGTAGCCACTCTGAACTGTAATCACCATTTGTATACAAATTACAAACATACTCAGAAAGACAAGGGAATAAAGAAAATGTGAAACTGACACTATTCAAAGAATGTCATTTTCCCGAAGAGTATAATCAAGTCTAACTGCTCAAATTACAATAAGAAAATGAACACCTAAATCAACTCAAACATTCTATGAAAATAATCAAATATTTATAAAACAAACATTCCCCAAATTTAGTTGTTATATCTACTATGAAAGAATAAATGTTAAAATATCTAAAGCTCTAGTCTTGATACAAAAGGGTAACAAACAGAAAGGTGAACAAAGAGAATTAAAAGAAAAAATTATTAGAACTGAGCAAGAAAGAATGTAGAAATATGAGAGATGCTGAGGTAATATCAGCGTCTCATTACCAAGTTTATAGTTGGCATTATATAATTTCTAAGCTACACTAATTGGCCTAAATCCTTAGTAGGTTCATCACACATCTTTTTAAACTTTTTGTTTCCATCCAGCCTTCTCTTTCATTTAATTAGAGAACTCTTATCTGACCTGTCAGCTGCTTCCTACTTTAATGGATATGTCTGGAATTCTATTGCTCAGACAATTGAGAAATACTTTTTTTGCATATATTTCCAAATGATCAAGTTATTTAGTAAGGATCAATATAATATTTCCAACTATTTAATGTACCAAATTTTAACATGCAAAGTTAAATATAATGTTAAAATAGCATAGCCACAGTAGATATTGTCTTACATGAGATTAATTGGAAAAGATAATTTTTGTTTCTTTTTATTTATTTATTGTTTTGGTTTTAGATCAAATAATTTAATAGTCCACTCCATCTAATTTACATTCAACCCCCAGGAGAAAAAAATCAGCAAATACACAATTTAGAAAAAAAGACTGGTGAGTACTTGGTTTAATTTCAATTTTTTTTAGCAGAAAGGCAAATGAAGGGTTTAAGTAACACAGTTTTTTAGAGGTTGGTCAGAAGAAAATAAACATCTCTTCACACAAGAGGTTCCTGGAACTCACTTAAAAACACACATGTGGATGGGTAGTGGTGATACACACCTTTAATCCCAGCACTTGGCAGGTGGAGGCAGGAAGATTTCTCTGAATTTGAGGCTAGCCTGGACTACAAGAGCTAGTTCCAGGAAAGGCTCCAAAGCTACAGAGAAACCTTGTCTCAGAAAACCAAAAAAGGAAATAAACAAAAAAACAAAAAGTGACTCTTTGGATGAGTGGTATTGAGAACACTATAGACAATGACTTTAACTACAATTTAGTAAAGTCTCTTGAAAATTTGCACAAAATGCTGATTTTGAGTGAAAGGGGAGATTGAGGGGAGAGACTGGGAGAGGAGGGAGAGAGAGGAAACTGATCGGGCCGAGAAAAATTAATTAATTAATTAAGAAAAATTGCTTCTCTAAGTAGGTGTTAGTGATAAACCTAGAACTATTAATATATCAGATGTGTGCCTGTCTGAAAGGCTGATTCAATCTTGTTATTATCATTAATTGTGTAACTTCTGGCAAATTACTTAACTGTTTCCTTTTATATAAGCCAAGAATCACAACATATACTTTGCTTGCTCATGTAGGTCTTTAACAGGCAAGCTATTAGAAGCTATTTCAATTACTATTGTTACCACTAGCATTGCAAGAGTTAAAATTACAGAAGCAAACCCAGGGACTCTTCGTAAGTCCATTACTTCTGCTCTCAGCATTCCAACCCTTCAAGTTATAGCACTAATAATTGTTTCCTCATTGTTCAGGTATTATTTAGGAAGTCATGTTGATGACCATACACACATATAATTTGCAACATTATATGGTTGCAAAGGTTGTATTTATGCTTTTAAGAAAAAACATATAGATAACACTATATATATGTATATATATGTACACACACATATGCAGATGTGTGTGTGACAACTAAAGAAAAAGAGGTCATGAATTTGACAACAAGGAGGTGCATGGGAAGGGCTAGGGGGAGAAGTGAAAAAGGGGGAAATAATGTAATTGTATTATAATTTTTAATTATTATTATAAAAATAAGCACATGGATACACCATGCTTCCTAAAAGCAATTGGCAGAACCTTGGTTCTAGGCCCAGGAGTCTAATTTCCTACCATGTAGTCAGAATAATCCTTATGATACTTAATTCTCTCTTGAGTAGGTCTTTACAGGCCCCGATCACCTTTGGAATACAGTTAGAACGCACTTCTTAGACATGAGCTATGTAGTAACATAGGGGCCCATAAGTGCTTCATGCTTGAAGCAGCTTTTTTTTTTTTGAGACAATATCTTCCTGTTTAGTCTAGGCTGGCATAAAATTCTGTGATTCTCACGCCATATCTTACCAAATGTTGGGCTTACAGGTAGGTACCACCGTTGCTGTCTTGAAATCTTTAAGGACTTTTAAAGGAGGGCCTCACAAATTACGTAGCTAATCTGCCTGAAAGTTCTTGACAAAAAATCCAAAGTCCTTCAGCACATGGCTCTTGCTTACCTATCTAACATCTCCATCCCCTCTGTACCCCTTCTAAGGATCTATCAGGCTACAATGACAACTCCCCATATATGCATATTCTGTGACTGGTCAATGTCCTTTGCCTTTGTTCATAGCAGTTCACTTCCTTTGCCATGTAAGTCATAGTAAACGAGTCTTTAAAAATAGTATGTCTTTAAATATAGTCTTATCTCCAGAATCTTGATGAATGATGTGGTGACATTTGAAGCTGCTAAAAAATATTAATATACAACTTCCAAGCAAAAAAAATTGAGGGGTTGAATGAAGAATCAGAATATGGTTTTCATTGCTCCTACTTCCCATTGAGGAGCCTCTTGAGAGGCACTGCTCAAGGGTTGGTAACTACTACTATGGTTCTCTGAACTCCAACCTTCAGATTTAATCAGTCTTGGATAGAACCTAGGCATCAGTATATTTTAAATGTTCCTCAGGTGATGCTAAGCTGTTTTTTGGGTTGAGTTATAAGAACTTTAAAGAGCAATAAGTTAAATGAGATGTAGCCACTCAAGGTGTTAAGGCATAAATAAGGCAACTAATGGCCAGAGAGAACTGCCGGGAAGCCTATTAAATGGACACTGTAAATGAAGAGATAAAGATCCTACTTGTTAAGTCAAACCAAATAGAAAAGATTATAGGCATTATAATATGTATTATATTCTGAACATTCCTGATAAGACTAAGAAATGTCCATATATACTGAAAGTCAAGCATTTTGAAACTAGCATTTGAACACCCAATATTACAGAATAATGTTACATAAATAAAGATTTGTTTTTATATTAGTTTAACCAGCAAGATTTTATATACGTGCTGGCTGTTCAGATATCCCTCTTAACAAGTCTATATTTGTTGGGTAATGTACACAATTCTTTTGCACGTTTACCTGCAAACTATCTAGGGGTGCAGTGACACCCTAAAAAGATTGGCAAGCTCTCAAATTATCTATGAAGAAGTTTTCAATAAAGTACATGAGTTAACAAAAAGATTGAAGAATAAAGTCATTGCAAGAGAACTGTTAGTCACAATAAAATTTGAAATGAGAGACCTGTAGCAAATGAGATGTTAAGTGCATGGCTTGCTAAGTAATCAAGAGTACACTTGGTTTAAAGCTATATGATGAACTAGACAAACTCCTTCACTATATGAATTTCATTTTAAAAAGCATATAAAGGTATTCAATATATTTGCTGGTACTGTGCATATTCAATATTGTACATTAAAACCAAGTGAAAATAATTTATATCATGATGGGTTAGGGTGAAGATTGTAAAAATGGAGAATCAATTCTTAAGACTAAACCCAAATATTAGTCATCTTTACATAGACTGTATTCCGTTTTTCTCTGTTTTCACCCTTTTACTTATATGCATGCTGTTCAATGACAACATGCCACTATTATAGGACTGATGGAGATTATAGACATTCGAATCATGCTCCAGTATTGCAATTTAGATACATGGCTCCCAGACTAATTTCACAGCTAATCCTACTTAAAATCAATCTGCATGACTTAAACAGGCCTGTCTCTTGCTCTGGCAATTTGTCATTGCAAGGAAGACAAATGTTTATCTGTTCTTTGAAATTTTAAGCTCTAAATCCCACTCTATGGCAGTATGATCTGGGACCCATATTTCTGTCCTACCCAAAAGGACCATGCGAGAGGGTATGGTTCTTCGACCTAGGGATCTAAGAGTAAGACAAGCAGAAAGTGATAAACCAAGGGAAGGCATTACTACAAAGGAGCAATGGGGGGAAAGCTCTTAAAATGGAGGCTGGAAGAGAGCATTGGATCCCATGGAACTGGATTTACAAACCATTGTGAGCTGCCATGATTCTTGGAATCAGACCTGGATCCTATGGAAGAACAACATATGCTCTTAACTGCTGGGCCATCTCACCAGCCGTGTAGTTTCCATTTTAAATATGTGAGTGTAGCATTCCAGTGACTACACTGAGATTGTGTTTACAAATGGAAAACATACTGTGCTGAAATTTAGTCACCATACACTGGAAAGGCCATAGTAGTTATTAAAATACCTTCAGCCGGGCAGTGGTGGCGCACGCCTTTAATCCCAGCACTCGGGAGGCAGAGGCAGACGGATCTCTGTGAGTTCGAGGCCAGCCTAGTCTACAACAGCTAGTTACAGGATAGGCTCCAAAGCTACAGAGAAACTCTGTCTCAAAAAAACCAAAAAAAAAAAAAAACCCTAAAATGTAAGTTAGTAAAATTCCACTGTTGTAAGAAATGTCAAATGGGACCAAGCCTTCATTTGAACATAAATGTATAAAAGTGGGAATAGAGTTATAAAATGTTTCTGTCTAGGGAGAAATTTGTCTTTGAACAGACACTCATTAATGACCTGAAAAAGTGTAGGGACCTGCATTTCATATGTAACTCAGTAAGATTACTAGCTCCAAAAGTATACATTATCTATGTGAGTTCAGGAACTTACTGAATTTTTATAACTGCTGTTTCAAAATTGTAAGAACCCTATCTATCTCCTAGACTAATGTTCTCATCAGGTAGGTACAGGCTCTTCCTAAAGAGTTTCACTTGTGATTAGGAGAAACAAACAAATACTTTCTTGTCAGGAATTAGATAGGCAGAGAAGTAGATGTTAGATACAGACTTGTGCCATTTCTGACTTGGCGACGATCTGACCACATGCAAATTGCTGAGGATTCACACACTGGGTCAGGAAAGCATTTGTCACCCTCAGCCTACAAATACCTTTCATTTCTAATACTAAGTCTGACATGCAATTATGTTATGACATTCTAGTATCTCAACAGTTAAAACATTTCCAGAAAGGTAATAGAACATTAAAACATGCTAGCACATGAAATTTTCTATGTTCATCATGATCCAAGCAATAAATTTTGTTCTGTATTACAGAAAAGACTATTTTTGGTAGGATACAAAACACACACGCACACACAAACACACACAGTCAAAATTATTAACAATGTTTAATTCAGAGAACTTCTACTATCATAGTCAAATGATTTCTTATCTTACTTGACTTCACACTATGCCTCTGGCTGAAACTGTTAAAAATCAAAAACATTAAATACAACTTTCGAGAGGACAATAACAGGAAAGAATTAGGAATACATTCGGTAAAAGAATATACTTTTCTTAATTCAATTGGCCTGTTATTTGGATATATTCTTTCAAAACTGCGTTGAAAGTGGTTACTGGGAATTACACTTTAGCCCTTCTGGGTGTGATGCAGTTGCAGTTCTGAAGGCACAGGTACATTAAGACAAAATACAGGTGCTTTCTGTTCCAGAAAAACTCGGGAGACTTCTAGTTTATTGTTGAACTCTGAGGGTATAATTTGACAAATTAGTGTTCCCATTCCCTAAGCTTTACAACTGAGTTCTTAATCAGTAAATAAAATTTTCATACCCCATCATTTTGTTTGCTTTCTTAAAAGCAACATTCCGATGTGGGTTTTAAATCAAGAGACTTTCCCTTTCCTCAGAGTAAACAGTAGAAAAGAACAGCCTTTTTAGATAATGTACACGACTGGTAGGCATGGGTAATATTAATGCAACATTCACCTTTTGTGGATTTATAGATTAGGGGGAAAAGCTTTGTATTATACTATTTTTCTACAGACTATGGTCAACTCTGATGCAAATATCAATACTTTGAATTGAGCTTTACATGAACTATTCTTATATGTCTTCTAACAGATTCCACCATCCCTAAGTAACAGATAAGACTTCAAGACAAATGAATGAATTTCCATAAGTTTGAAGAAATCCTTGAAAAAAGGGACCAAGGAGATCTATTCAATCAAGAATGGTTATAAATAAAGCAAGCAATAATGATATTAATCAATTAAAATCAATTCCTAAAAAGAAACTTGTTCTAGATGGATTATGCTATTTCAAAGATGTATTTATAAATAAAAATATATCACTTTTCAAGACATACTTTATCTACATGTTTTGTCCCATATCTATCTCAAAAGCACTATTAAATATAAAACAAACCTAAGGAGGTGTAAGGAGTTTTACTCTCAGAACTGGGTTTAAGGAAATGGATCATCAAAGAGAAAGAAAAATATTCCAGTTTAGGAAGAATTTATACAAAGTCAAAACACATTATTGTATTGCACTTTACTTTTTCTACTACTGAAAGCATACCTGCAAAATAGTCTTTACTTGGCTTAGATTAGTGGCCGCTGAAAGCTATACAAAGAGATCTGGTGGTTTTAATTTTATTCATCATGTCTCTAGCTCAGGGACCTGGGGAAATACAGAGAAGTGTGCTGCATATTTATAAGGCCTCTGGGACCTTAACAGGCTTCCAAATGCCTTGTTTGTTGCAATCTGCTTGTCAAACTATTAAAGAAGTAAAATCCACACTCTATCCCCTATTGCATATGCAGATTTTCTCTGTTAATTAAATCAAAACTATGATTGCAAGGAAAACTGATAGAAATCTAGTGTCTCCCCAGCTTCTCTAACAGCTAGAAGACATAAAATATTTCTAGTACCAGACATTTATTTAGAAAAAAATGACTATCATGTTAAAAAAAATGTGTTAACCTTGATTGATTAGCCAAACTGTTCATTTAAAACTTCAGATTTAGCAGGTTTGTTATTAAAAATGTCTTCATGTCACTCCTTAATTATAGTTACTGTAATACAACTCTAATTTAATATGGACATATTCACCTCTCAGATCTAAGAGGTTAAACACTAAAAGGATTGAAATCTTCTTTTTTAAAAGCTGATATTTAAGTTAAAACATGTATTCCAGTACTCTATGCATAGTTAAGCATTAGTATGAGAAAAGTATCTTTATATCTAAGATTATGTCTTTTTTAATACAATTATAATGTAGGCAAAGGGATACTGGAAGCCACTGAAACTGCATCCAAGTCAAGGGGAAGGCTGACTCGCTTGACCTTTCTTCTTACTGGTGACTTAAGCCCCGGGTGATTTCACTGTAGTAAGTCTGTCGCCGGACTAGAAATAGTGGTACTAGCTTGAGAAGCATATTCTTCTACTTACTCTCAGTAGACCCATTCTTCACATGCTGTGCTGGACAAAAAGAAATATTCACTACTCTTTTGGATCTGGCGGATTATGTGAGAATAACTACCTCAGTGGTAAGAAAAAACTTGCGAAATATTAGTCTTTAGAACATCAGATAATCGTGTATTTTAGTGTTGCCGTAAGGAGTTCCCGCAACATTTTAGGAATAAGGCTGGGTGGATATTCACTATGCAGTCAAAGCTCAAATAAACCAGAAAAGGTAGTTCCTCTTAGTCTCAGCTTTTAGAATACATAATCAACCAATGGCACATAAGAATGGCAAATTTTTAATATTAAAAAACAAAATCACACAGGATGAAAAAATTAGGGAATAAAAGGTAGACCAATAGCAGAATCTAGACCTCTAGTGCAAATAATACCAAGAATCTGTTCCGCGATCTCATTTAGATCAGTTCATTTCTGCTTTGTTTTCTTTTTTCTCTTGTAACACCAGGAGGTGAGCTAAGAGAATCAAATTTCAGAGTTCAGAGATACTATGCAAACCATCTTGCACTCTTATAGAGGGAATGACCAAAGTCAAGAGAGTAGAACTAAGACACTCAGTAAACCGTAGAGCATAGATTGGAACTTCAGATGCTTAAAAGCTTGTTCTGTGTTCTTAAAAAGACAGTTGATTTGCCCAGCAACCCATTGCCAAGAGTCCTTCCTAATCTCAGGGGAAGTGACACCATAGTGATACACTTCAAATTGGTGCCAGGGGCAAAGCCAAACTGGAACATGTCTTGAAAGGGTTATTTTGTTTTTGTTTCATTGAATGGTACTTTCTAGTCATATATACAATGAACTATTATTCATTAATACAAAATGAGCAACACGGTAACAGCCTTGTTAGAACCTAGTTTTGTGGAGTCAGGGCCAGGTAGTTTTCAGCACATACACCAGAAAGCCTGAAGTAGTGTCTTCCTGGAGGAACCTTGTACTCAGCTGTGCAGTGAGTCCGCTGCATGTATGGCATGTGATCCCTGAAGATAGATGTCCACTGTCCTTTGTTTTTACCCCAAATCTGGAGCTGTTGTATGATTGTGGGATGCATAAACTTAAAGGTGAAGTGGAATAACAGGGCTTAGGCCTGTAACAGTGGGGATTGATAAGCAGTGACTTGGGCCTGGTCTTGCATGAATATAACCTCTGGCACACTGGCATAGTGATGATCTGTTTACTAAAACCTTGAGGGCAGCCAGGCTAGGACACCAGTAATTAGTTATTGAGAAGGATGAGGCAGGAGGCCAAGACTGAGCAATTTAGTAAAATCAACAGGGGAGGTGGGCGTGGTAGCAATGTAGTTTGGTAGAGTACCTGCCCATCACATGTGGTGCTTGGGATTGGAACACTAGAACGGGGGTGGGGGTTTAACTGATAAAGCCTTTAATAGCTGAAAAAAAGTAAAAGAATTCTTAGTGTTTGCATAACTGAGAGCTGTCACCTAGCCAAAATGATATAACAAATCAGGCACTTGAAAATACTACAGAGAATTTTGATAGCTTTCAACATCAATAAAATTGTGGGGAAAAAACAAAAAAGCCATTAAGCAAGCCTCAAAAAGGCATGGTGGGGGGAGAATTATTGACAAGTTTCCTAGTTAATTTCGGCTGACGATTAGACATACCTCAGAGTTATCTGAAAGAATGCCAACTGGAGGCTTTGCCTGGATCAGACCAGAATATGAGCATGTCAGTGAGTCATTTCTGGATTGGTAACTAATATAGAGGGCCTAGCCCACTGTGGGCAGTGCCATCCCTAAGCGGAGAATCCTGAGGGGTATAAAATAGCTAGATAAGCAGAAGGTAAGGAAGCAAGCCATTAAGCAGCATTTCCTTGTGGTTTCTGCTTCAAGCTCCTGCTTTGGCTTCCCCGAGTGATGGACTGGAATCTGAAATAAACCCTTTCCTCTCCAAGCTGGGTTTGGTCAGTGTTTCATCATCATCACAGCAGAGAATAAACTAGGACAAGTGAACTGGGAAAAGTTGCATACTGTATGATTTCAACTTCTGAAAAAGGCAAAACTGTGGGTGCAGTAAAATAATCAGTAATGGGGCTGAGTAGTAGAGAGCACATCTAGCACGTCCAGGACTCTGGATTTGGTCATCAGACTTGGAAAAAGAACCTCCAAATAAAATAAAAAGTTATGGCTGTCAAAGACTCCAGGGACTACAACAGCAGTCTACTGAATGTACAACACAAGAAGTGAACTGCAATGTAAACTACAGACTTTAGCTGATGATACTATGCATGCACATTTGAAAAAAAAGTAAAGCGACCTACAGCAAGGTACACCATGAACTCATTCATTGTAATGATGTTAATTTTACTTGTCAGATTTTCTTTGATGAACTTTCATGCAATTTTCATATAACATTTACATTGAAAAAAGAAAGAGTATTTAGGATGCCTGGGAAGAGAATAGAGTTACACAGAACTCTGAGCACTATCTACTTCAACTTTGTTTTTCTAGATACAGAATCAGAACTATAAGGACCAATGGATTTGCAAAGAACTGTCCATCTAGGTTTTTGTGAGGTCAGAATTTGAATCTCTATCTTTTACTAATACTAAATGCTTCTTAAGTGTCAGCATATTTTTGCCTAGAAAATTAAAAATTAAGAACAACATCAACAAAAATAAAACAAACATTAACTCAAAGAAACAGTCCCGTATAATCAAAGTCTGTAATTTAGGTGCTTACTTATCAGAGTAATCGACCAATTAGTTCATAATAAATGCCTCCAGACCTATTTTGCATATGCAGACACATACCTTGCATATGCAGACACATACTGTGCAGACACATAGTATTATTAGATATGTCATAGAAGTGTCAGGGTTCAAATACAGCTCCACCATTAAATGGATATAAGACCTTGGGTATTTTTGTAACTGTTTTTGAGCATAGGAAATCAGAGAATTCATTTAATAGGACTGGCTAGTAGTTTGTATTCAACATAAGGCCCTTTCTTTACAAACCTGTCATTTGGATGACATAATTAGTCATTTTCTTTCTAAGTTGCACAAAGCCGAAATGCTTACATGAAGAACCATATTCAGAACCCCACCACATAATAAACTATTCTATCATGAGACTATGCAATGATTGACAAGATAGTTAGCCCCTTCTTTTTCATGCTTGCTTATTTTTCTATAAACCTAAAATGCAAAGAACATATTTTGGTGGAGTATTGGATTAGATGTAGTCAATTCATGTTACAGTATTATGTAGTATTATTTCTGGTCTCTGAATTATTTTCCTGTCTTCAGTGGTATTTTCTGCACCCATTAATTTATTACCCATGAACTTAATTAAAGTGTTGTTTACTGATACTCCTTGCAGATCATTAATGGAATGTTAATTAATTATAGCCTACCACTATCAAAATCTCTGATATAATGAAAGAACCTCTCCCATCCCATTATTTCTTAGTGTTGCATCATGGAGTTGCTTCACTGAGGTTCTTGCCTAATGCAATACCAACTTCCTTTTAAAAGACTTAAAACTACACTACAAAAAGAATTTCTACCAAAGCTAATTATCAGTAAAGTTAAAAAACACACAGTGTTAAGATTTTACCAAATGAGAGAGCAGAAAAGATAACTATCTATTCTTAAATAGATGCTGGAAGTTTTCGAACACAGGCAGGATATTTTATTCGTTATTCATACACGATGAAAATACATGTGTATTTTCAGACATAAAATATTATATAATATATATACAAAAATATCCCAGTCATAGAAAGCAATTTCTAGGAAATTATAACATTTCAAGATTAAAATCTGATCTGAACTTGACTGTGTGACTGTGTGATGCTTTATACAAAAGCCATATTATGGTCAGGGTACAGATTCAGTAGTTTTATTGCATTTTCAGCTAGGATAACTTAAATGCCAGTCAGAATAATTGGCACCATAGGAGCACCCCATAGTGATAACCTAGAAAATGCCTCTACTGTGATCACGTGGTGGCAGGCAGCTACTCAGATGATAACAGCAAGTTTTACAGAGTTGGGGACTGATCAATCTTATGCTTCTGGCTGATGAATTACCTTGCTGTCTTTCAAATACTTCATTCAGATATTTCTGGGGAAATCACTAGTTCTCTATTTTTTTTAACGTGGCAAATAAATCTTTAAAGAAATTTGAGCACATAGTAGAACTGGCTTTCTTATTAAATAGAATTCATTGGGGCATCACATGGACAACTATCTGAAGCATACCATTAATGAATGTTATACTGTAGTCTTTCAATCACTTATCGACTTAATCATTCATTAATTCAAAAATTTCCATCGTTCTTTATGTTGCAAAAGGGCTGGTGCTAGGTACTACGAGAAATACAAGAGTCATTAGTAGTCTCTGCACATAGATTTGTAACCCTGGGATGCACCTAGCAAGCTGGTGTTTATTTAAAACCTGACTTAAAAATAAGCACAGGCAATAGATCTACCCATCAATTTGTATCTTAAAGATAACTGCACCATCTTAGCTAACAATAACAAAGCAGAACACATGCATGATTATAGATATGAATATATATGAATCTCGTTCTAGTAGCACTCTATCCAAATTGCAGCATCTGCTACATTTTTACATAATAAGTATTCAGTGAAATAATTGAATATTCTAGTTACCCTTTTAAAATATTTTTGTACGTACATTTTGCCTGCATTTAAGTCTGTGTGCATCATATCATTTACATGGCCATGGAGGCCAGAAAAGGGTATCATATTTTCTGATCCCCAGGAAGTTACAGATGGTTGTGAGACACCATGTGGGTGCTGAGAAGTGAACCTGGGTCCTCTGGAAGAACAGGCATTGCTCTTAACCTCTGAGCCACACCACAGTTCTGCCTTTCAATTATTCTTTTTTTAAAACAAAATTTATTTATTTTATGTTTTTTCACATCATGAATCTTGCTCCTTTCATATTCACTGTCCATGCCTGCAACCCCCACCAGAATAAAACAAAATTTAAGAGAAAAATGTGGAAAACAAAATGAGAAAAATAATAAAAGGAAGAAATTAAAAATCTTGTCATGGAAATTGCAGTGTGACCAAATGCTGTATACTACTTTGTCCATACATCACTACTTGCAAGTGTCCATTGCAAAGAGTCACTGGACTGGTTTGAATCCACCCCATCTATGATCTGCTGGAGCATGTGAACGAACCTGTCCTGCAGACCCTAAGCTGCAGGATCGCTATAACACAGGGCAACAACAGGAAGGGTCCTAATGAGAGCCCAGCATGGAATGTGTAGTGGAGATCAAGGGCCTCGAACCAGTCCAATCAATCTTAAAAGCCTTTTTAACAATATGGTTACCCAAACAAATGGAAAAGGGAATGCAGAATTCAATGACAAAACTTGGGTGATTTTTTTTTTATAATTCTCTTACAATTATCATGTATATTTTGAGGGATGGCAGACACAAGATCAATGAGTGAATGTTTCAAGGAATGAAGATTTGAGTTTAAATTCAGAACTCATATAATGAAAGTTCAAGAGGTACTTTGGACCTTTTCAGTTCTCCCAGTAGTCAAAAATCAGAATAACTACATTTCAGGACATCAGAGAAGGGGCTCTAGTAGCAGATTCAAACAAAGGAATGCACTTATGAGTCAATGGGTAGTGGTGAAGCACCTTGGTTAAGGTGTTAATTCTAGACCTTAGTTCAAATCCCAGTTCTACACTAAGCTGAACAACTGTGGGCAACTAAGATTCTATGGACGACAATATTATCAATTAGTAGAATGTAATTATTAGAATTACTGTAGCCAGGAATAGGATTAAAGAGTTTACTACTGGAAAATTGCTAGACAGGTGCTTAGCATAGAGAAAATATTACATAAATGCTGATACTGGTGATAAGGGTTTCTGTTTTTGAAAGAGTTCTGTAAAAGATTGCTTTATTCTTTCTTATACTTCTTCTCCAACTGCAGCACTAGTTTAATATTTGCTCTTCCTTCTGTATATTTCACTTGAACTACTTACTCTAGCAAGAGTTTTATCACAGTCATTGTATTCAAGGCTCTCCCTTATAGTAACACTAAATTTCAAAAATCAGGCATTTTATTTTGTCATCACTATCTGTCATTTGTCTGTTAGGGCTCAAAACCATAAATGTTGCTCTACAATTTCCAGTTGTTCTACCTAGTACTAGCAATAGGTATTTATTGCATTATTATCACCCTGTAAAGTTATAGAAGATAAACACTAACTCCTACATTTTTATGAAACTTAATTTTTGAAACAGTCTCACTACAGAGCCCTACAGGTCTGAAACTATGTAAGTCAGGTTAGCTTTAAATTCATGGCAATCCTTTTTCCCCAGGCTTCCTGAGTGCTAACACTATAGGCATGAGATACAACATGTGGCTCTAATCCTTACATTTAAATCTGAGTAAACCTGAAAAAGAAATGGCAGATGACTTTCCAAGATCACATAATTGAGAGAACTAGATACAAAACTGGAAACTCTGTGTTCTTTCCCAAAGGACCATTACTTGGTGTGTTGCTAATTCAGTCATTTTCAGGTGTCTCAGAAGTGTTAAAATAATAATCAATAAAGTACCATAGCACAGAATATAGCACAGAGTAAAGACGAATCTTCATCAAAACAGGGCTTGGTAAAATGCACATTTGAAGTGAATTAGGATGAGTTAAGACTAAGTCAGTCCACATTGTTTTGGAAGTAGGTAGAGTGTAAATAATAAATAAAATAAATGAAATTCTTTGCATATTAAGTTACTCAAGCATGTGTAATGGCACAATTCAAGGGTCAATGATTTGTTTCATTTTACAAATTAATAACAAGGGGTGAAGTAGAAGAGTGGGCCACTCACAACATAGGGAGCTGCCAAGAACAACACTGAAAAAACACAAATTGGCCAGAATTCAGAACTTGCATATTTTCTGCTGTAACTCTTAAATTAAATTGTCAGGTCCAACAGTGCTTAATTTTTTCAGGACACAATAGTTTATTTGGCAAGTGTCTTTCATTTAGTGGTTTTATGAGAGTTGCAAGCCACAAGGGAGCAAAAGTAGCATTCTTTCTTGGGGCAGGGATGGCGGTGGCAGAAGAGGGGTGGCATTTTGAACCAGATCTTGTCAGGAAAAGAAACTTCATGGAGGTCAACTCCAGGCAGTGTGCTTCTACTTATGTCTTCTAAGCCCCATGGTACTATCTTAACACAAGGAGAGCAATAGGGTTTGAATGTTCTAAGTTCTACGCTATGCATGTGGAGTGCCTACTATACAAACCAGAGACTATAGTCCTCACTAAGCAGGAATTGATACTCTGTGAGTTTTCTATTCCATTCAGTAAAATCAAGTCCTTATTTCATTCCACCATTACTTCTAAGAAAAAGAAATTTCAGAAATATTATTTGAGGGCCAAATTTATTTCTAGTTTGAAAAGTTAATCGGACTTAATAGCAGCGACACTTGGAGATGGGCATGCTCTTATTTCTAAGGACTGTTAATATTTGTTTTAATGAGGGCACAGAGTTCTATAAAGTTAGACTAAAACTGAGGACATGGAAAAGGCTGATGGTCAGAGACTTGTTCTTACAGGTCTTTCACAGTAGAGAGTGTAAGTTACTTTTTTTTCTTTTCTTAAAGGAAAAAAGAGATGCTTAATGAATTAAAATATTATGCAGAAAGAGTGTGTGACAGATGGCAAAGCTGAGCAACATTTACTGCAATATTTAACTTGGATTCAGCTGACGCACCCCATTACATTTCATACACAGCATTCTTATTATTGATAACTTGGATTCTGCAGATTCTTAATGTGTATAAGTCAGATGGAACCATCGATAATTGTCGAGTTAATTTATAATACAAATCAACTCTACATTCTATCCAAGTGGCAGTATCCTGTGTAAGAGCATCAGCTCCTTTGTATGTGTGCATTTCTGGTGAAACACATAAACTCTTAGATTGATAGCAGATATTGGAAAGCTTATTCTTGTAAATCAGCTATACTTTGAAACCTCAAAATAAGCAGTCTGTTCTGTGCCATGGAATCTTAACTACAGTAAAGGACGTGTCAAGAAATAAGCTCTGCTATACTTCAGGAAACCAACAGAAATCACATTTCATGTACACTGGGTTCAAAGAATTAGCCTGTCACATTTGACAGATGCAGCAAACTGCAGTAATTTTTCTTTAAAGGTAAAGCTGAAATTGATTTCGCAATTAAAACATGTGCTAGTGAAAGAAAACGCCTACCAACAGGAAAACATAAAAGACTATATTTATAATCATATTTTTGGTTTATAGTTTACCGAAATGTGAGGTACTTTATCAAGATAAAGGATGAGCTCTGTATTTCTTTCTGAGTTTTTTCTTTCACTCCACTTAGAAAAATTTGATCACGGCAGAGAATTACATGAGTGTAGATGTTACAGGATATCTAATGACTAAAGAATCATTTGTTCAGATAGATAAAGCATAGCTTGCTTTATATATTAGAAATCTTGCCAGATGTCCTGGCAATGTTCCAACAAGGATGATGACAGTCATTGCACTAATTCTTAGGAACTGTACATAAAGATATTACTGTACAAATCCAGAGTGAATGAAACTCACTTTCAAGTCCATTATCAAAATAAATGCTTACAAGAGATCCTGACCATAGAAAATAATCTAGAGAAAAGAAATCAAGAAAATAGCTAGTATTTGTTCTTTTCAAGTTGTGGAAGAATTTTTCTTTTAATCTAGAGCATTGATGGGTCATGTAGACAAGCAAAAAAGAGTAAGAAAGCAGATACAGGAGAATGAGAAATTCAATGAAACACATGTATGAAAACCTTGTAAATAAAAAATTGTTTTCAAAAGGAAAAAATGAAAATATATAGCATTTGTACTATAAGCACCTCAGAGCAAATGTTTAACATATTCCATATTAGATCTCAAGATCTCAAGCCTCGAGCATAATTTGTGGTTCATAGGTAAGGAAATAATGTTTTTGAAAAATGAGCAAAAGTCACCGAGAATGATCCAACTCTTCACTGTGTGTGTGTGTGTGAGAGAGAGAGTGTGTATGTGTGGTGTAAGAGGTGGAACCCAGGCAAGCACATTACCAGAGATTTACACAGTGTCCCTCAAATACATATACATATATGCATGCCTGCATAATACATACATACATACAGACAGACACACATGCACACAAACACCTGTACTGTTTTATTAGAGAAACAAATATTCTTTGAAAAACCCAACTAGGCTTATTAGTTCATTGGTATTACATTTAATTGTTTTTGTTTGGTTTGGTTTTAAACAAGTCAAGGAAGTCACAAGATGAAAGCAGTGAGAAGCAAGGGAAGTCACAGATACAGTGATGCTATATGGGTTATTCCTAAATCCTGGCTTTTTGAAGTTCTTCAGCTCTGGTCATACTTCCTATCCTGACCTGCATGAATGTGCACATACCCACACACAGACATACACATCCTAATTAAAATAAATCTTTTAAAAAAGTACTAATAATGCAAATCTCATAACTTTTTTATTTCAAACCCAACTCTATCACTAATCAAAAGAGTTGCTACACTTTAACAAATTTACAATATAAAGCTATGACCTTGCAATCCAAAACCAAATCATTTGGTATTTTAAAAAAGCCATCATTTTAATACCTAAACTGTCCATACGTAGCAGAGTTGGTTTCTCCAGTATAACTAACCCATGGCAGCAGCATTTCATTTTTATTTGGAAAGCTGATCCAGTGTTTTTATAGTCCTCGATTAAGCTGTTTAAATAAAAAAGGTAAACGTTGAAAGAGGAAACCATTGTAGTTAAGCTCTATGTAAACTAGTACTAGGTAAATCTCAGGTGGTTTCAGAGTTCGGTTTGGATAAATACCTAAATCTTTTCGAACCTTTTTTAGCTGAAAAATTCCAGCTCCCACAGGGTTAGCAGAGCTTTAAGTTTTCCAGTGAATCTGACAAAGCTTTTCAAAAATACCCACACTCAATCCCTAGCTAATAGTCAAAGCAACTTTGGGGAGGGGGAGAAGTTATAGACTTTCTCAAATATAAAATGTCTTCAGTAGTTAGCTCAGTTTGAGAGATTTCCAACTCCAACTTTGAAATTACATTAGAGATATAATTCTCGTACAACCACAGACAAGAAACTATAGGCACTGGAATGGGTACTTAACATCTAACTGTTGGGATCCTAAGCTGCCTGTTAACATCTAGCTCTTGGGACCCTAAGTATCTGCAAATAAACAATAATAATCTTCACCTATTCAGTGAAATTTGTCCCCCTATGTGCTGGACATCGAACCAAGAACCTCAGGCATGCTAAGCATTTACTGTATTGATGTGCCATACTCCCAGGCAGGCCTGCAACTCCTCCTACCTCTGTCTCCCTAGTAGTTTAAATTATAAGGATATACCATTCTGCTCAGCTGAATTAATCCTTATCTATATTTCCCCTCTCAACTCAAACATTAACTTTTTGAGGAGAAACCTGGTTGATGGAAGTGGCTTTCTTTATTAATCTATTCTACATTTCCTGCCATACATGCATATGCATTTGTCTAATGTTTATTTATTTCTTCAACCAGTTAATGACTCCAGGGTAAGGATTACGTTTTTGTAGTTGTTCACTACTGCATATCAGCTCATGCAGAATTTCTTTCTACCCAGAATGGAGAAGTCCCATTGTAAAATTCAAAGAACACAGAAGTATTCTGTGTTGACTTTGATGTGACAGGCAAAGAAACAGTGGAAATTATTTCAGTTTCTAAAACACAGTTCATCTGATGGTTTTCATTACAGAGCATTTCAGAGTAGACTTGATATAATAGTTTTCCTAAGCTTTGTAAGCAAAGATTGTCATAGCTGCATTACAATAAATACTATAGGGAAATAGGATGCATTATCCAAAAGAATGAGATATTCTGTCCCCAACACACACTTGTGTGTCTACACTTTTCTAATATTGGAATAGTTCTGACTTACTTTGACCACTAGTTGGCAAGTGGAAAGAAACACCATCCGGTAGATGGAAACAGGGAAGGATGGCAATGACAACCTGCCAAATATGGATGGAATTCTTCACAGCAGTATTCTTGATCATTTGGAACTTAGCCGCTACTTTCTGCAACTAAAAGTTCTCATGCCTCACAGCCAAATAGTCAACCTGATTTTTTCATTTTTACTGACAGGTGCTTTGATATGTTGGGACGATACCTTTTCCTAGAACCTCCGTCCATGTCTTCACTCAGAAAGGATCTAAGCATGCTCTTAACTGTTACTAAAACCATGTATTTGAACACTATATAGACTGAAACTTCCGTGGAGCAACTAGGTTTCATTATTAAAGAGAAGGAATTATCCATAAAATATCTGCATTCATCATACCTCTATCCTGTATATTGTTGATTTTGATATCATAAGATTTTGAGAGGAAATATGCATGTCATGTTTATGTTTAACTCACATTTCTAATACTTTGTGCATAGGTATATCCAGGCATTACAAGAATAACTAAATATGTGTGTGCAAAAGGGAAATGAAATAGCGCAGAAGGCAAAATCTGTGTGTCAATTATGTTCTAATCTATGAATGTCTATGCAGATTTGTTAGATGACCTAACATATGCCTCATCATACAGTACTTTAATATGTTTAACCAATTCATCATTTTTAACACACTTGATGATGAGTTTAAACTATCAAATTCCATAAAATGGAGATTATAAAATTAAACAGAAGTATAGATGTTGAGATAGATCTTATATGTTGATTGTTCATTTCAAATCTTAAATTCTGAGTTCTTCAATTCAGCTAGGAATGCCCCCTCCCAGTGGTAATGATTAAACCCAGAACTTCATATACATTAGGCAAATGTTCTGTCACTGAGTCATAACCTCACACTCCCAAATCATCTTTAATATTCATTGAATTGGAAGTTTTGATGAGCTTTGGTTTATTCAACTAATGATGGCTATCAAATGAATTGCTAAGTATTTTGAATCAAATTTTGGATGATCTATGAGAAGTTATGACAAAATAATTTTAATTATGACCTTAATATGTCAGTAGAGGGCAAGTCATGTATTGTCTCTTTCATCAGAAACATAGTTTGTCTTACTTTATGCCTTGCCTGAGAATCCAGGAGATGTCCACACAAAAATCAACATACTGAACATCTCTTTCAGGCAGATAAAATGCCAAAAAGCTTTGAATTTCATTTCTTCATTGCAGTGGTTCAAAAGCACAATATCCTCTGCCTATTAACACTTAATCAATTATAATGATGCCATATAATTAAACTCACACAGTCTGTTTTTATTCTTGTTGGCTCTTAACTGAGTGTTAATCTTTGTCACAGCCTACAGAGTGCTTTGCACTAGCTTTATCTGCTCTAGTTCTATGGCACATAGTGTATTGCAAGGAACTGCTATAGCTACTTAATAAATATACGTTGCTTAACTAGTAGAAACATGGAAAGAAACATATTTTTCAACCTAAGGAATTGTTAGTATACCAGATTCTTAATAATGTGAGACAAAGGAGATAGTTAATTCACAAAAAACATATTCATTTTCATTTGTTTTTGTAATGTATTGTCATTCAAAGCTGCTGTTCATTTGAGTCGGTTGGTTTGATAGTATATTTCTAGCCATATAAAGAAGTTGCAATATTAATTTTCAACTATGCTCAAAGATGAGGTGCTATGTATAACCAACAAAAAATATGTCAAGGAATATTTGAAATGTCTATAGCACTTTTAGGCTACACACTTTATATTGATTGTAAACTTGACAGTATTTAGAGACATCTAGTAGGCAGAGCACTAGGCATACAAGTTAGAGATGTCCGAGATCGGGATAACTAAAGCAGAAAGACCCACCACAAATATTGGTGGCACAATACCAGGGGCCAGAGTTCAGAATGGATAAAAAATAAAAAATAAAAGAGGAGAGCTGAGCACAAGTATCCATGTTACTTTTTGCTTCTTGAGTACAGGTTTGATAAGACCAATTACCTTGACACTCCCTTTCATGATAAACTACATGCTCAAAACTGTGAGTCAAAATGAACCCTTCTTTTTCAAGTTTTGTTTATCATATATTTTGTCACATAGAAAGTAACTGGTATACCTGTATTATTTTTTGCTAGCAGTTTTACCTCTCACATTGCATGATTTCTTGAAAGTAGGAAACATCATCTCATTTTATAAGTACAATAAAAATAGAATATTATCTTTCATATTGAACAGAAAGCTATTCAAATTCACTTGTTTGCCTGTTTTATACTAAACGTAAAGGGTAGAGATTTTTTAAAGACTGAAAATCTGGACACTATATGAATATTTTGCTTCTTCCATGAATTTTCTACATTTGGAGGAATGTAATTTTATTTCAATTATTGTAAAATAAAAAAAGCAGACTCCAAATTTAGTAATAATAAAGTGAATAAAACTGAACCAGAATAAAGTTTGACAGCCAGGCATGGTGACACTTGTCTGAAATTTCAACTTTTGGCATGCATAGTGAAGGGGGGAGGTCAGTCTGTCAGACAAATTGGTGCAAAAAGAACCATAGACCTTGACTCTAATCAACTCCTTGAAAAAATAACTTATTCCCATTAATAAGATTATAGGGCAGAATGATAAATGTCATTTCTAAACAACTTTTCAATTTTACAAATCATTTAAGGACTCTTTGCTTTATTTATGCTTGTGTGTGTGTGTGTGTGTATCTGTGTATATACATACATGAATATGTAGGTACATGCATTTGAAGTGTGTAGAGACCAGATAATGGAGTCAACTGTCTATTTATTGGAGGCATGGTCTTTCACTGATAGAGGAACTTGTATCTTAAGTAGGATGGGCAAGTCCATTTTTTCAGCTGTGTACAAAATATAATTAGATGTTTTAGGTTCTGGGTCAGACCCATGGTAAATGAATCTAGGTATCTATACAGACAACATCAATTTTATGGGTTCAATTCTAATTTGCCTTCTAACTGCTGACCTCTAGAAGGTTTGCCTAAAATTCTATTAAAAGTTTCAATGATTTTTCCCACTCTTACTCTTAAATAAGTAACTAATATATAATCCTCACAAGTTCTAAAACATGTCTTATAATACATACATATATAATCATACCACGTGCACGCACACACACAGAGACTCGCCATCAAAATTTGACAGGATAAGTAATGATAAATCATGTGTTTTCATTTCTAACACCATATATGCATTTCACAATGTAATAATTTATCTTTCCACTTTTGCAATGCAATAGTGTCATTACTACATATATTCCATTGCTTTTTATATTTGTGTTTAAACTTTTATGTATTTGTATGTTTGAATATATGTGTATGATGTGTGTGTGTTTGCACGCATGCGTGTGTGCATGCGTGCACACAAGCACAGGCATGTACACATGCAGATGTCCGTCATGGAATCAAGCTTCTCTATGATTCTCTACCTTATTCCCTTGAGACAGAAATTCTACTGAGCCAGAAGTTAGGCTGTTGGCCAGAAAGTCCCAGTGATTTTACTGTCTCCACTCCACAGAGTGTTAGTGTTAGAGGTGTACATTGGTTACACATGGGATTTTACACAGGTTCTGGAATTTCAACTCAGGTCCTAATGATGACACACCAAGTGTACTTATTCACTAAACCATCTTCCCAGCTGAAATTTATTTAACTAAGTAGTTTTATTAATTCGTTGAGAATTTTACACAGTGTGTCTTGATCATATTCATTACCATTTCTTCTCCTTAACTCTTCCAATATTCACCCTTACTTCCTGATCCACAACTTAATGTATTCTTGTTTAAGATTTCAGGAAACCAAAAATTTTATAAGTCATAAAATACACACACACACACACACACACACACACACACACACACACACACACAATAAGTTTAACTGGAGTAACTCTACACAGAGGATTTTTTTTCCCTTAGAAGCCAGAGGCTGACAAATAAAACCCCAGTTACAGGTGTAGGATATCTGCCTTCAAGTTATTGGTTAGTGTTATCCCAAAGAAAACTCCCTCGAACAAAATAGGTTATTCCCATTGTTCTTGCTTTTTCAGCAGAATTTGTTGGTAAGACCCAATTGCTGAGGATAGCACACAAGTTGTTCCTGATTAGGAGGCTTCCTTCCTGCTGGCTAGCTTTCACAGTCCTAAACGGTGCATTTAGGTGTCTGGGGATCATCAAAAGTCTAAGCCAGATATGAAACCTGTGAATTGCTATAATTACCAGCACGGCCAGATATGACCACAGGTGCAATAATGGCAAAAATATTATAGGGACAACCAACTGCTTTCAGGTTAGTTTTAATGTCATTTGTTTTTTAATCATCACCTAATAAAATGAATTTACTATCTATAGCATAAAGTTTAAAATAATAGAAAATAACAGGGGTTGTTCAACAAAAGCTTTTACTTGCTATACATTTCCTAAGACATATCAGGAACTGATAAACCAATAACTGAACAGTTGTCTCTTACAAGGAAAAATACTGATTTGCCTTTCTACATTATGAAAATAGTATATGTTTGAGAGTTTTCTGTAAGAGTATATTTAAAGAAACATACTAATTACTATTATTACCTATAAAACTGTGTATTTTACTTAACATAATTATAAAGATTGATAATATTTCAGTCATTTTAAAGTTAATGTAAAACTAAACAAATTCCTTACTCCATTAATATATCTAACTTATGATCTTGTAAATGTGAAAATGGTTTATCTTTGTGTTTATGAATAGATATATGCATTATCTAGTATATGTAAATTATACACATGAATACCCAAGATAGAGTATTTTTTCAAGCTTTTTGTATTATTTCCATATCATATGAATGAATCCCATAGACAGGTTTTTAATCTCTTAAAATGTAGCTTCTGGCGGCAAAATGAGAAATTGTCAGGTTGAGGGAACATTAACTCTTTCAGACAAATTATGTTCTGAAAAAGATGATTTCCTAGATGAGTCTCCTGTGGCTTGAAAGGGTTTATGCACCCTTTAACCAGCGATACATTCTCTTCTCACCATTACCATCTCGCACCAATGGTCTATCAAATTCCCTGGACAATGTTGGAAAGATGGAGTTCATGTTCAGTCTAATTTCAGACTGAATTTCAAATGAGCAAGACTCATCAAACAGAGAAGTCTTGTGCACATGGACTCTCAAAAGCATAGGCTCCATTCAAAGTGTTCCTAAGAATTCAATTTCTACAAAAGTGTTGACTAACACATAATTTTAATATAGGCACTTTAAAAATCAGAACATAGTATAAGACTAGCATTAGATAGGTACTAAGGGACTTCTTTGGACAAACTGAGGCCATCCCAGAATAACAACCTAACATTCTCTATTTTATTGCCAGAATGTTACACTTCATATCATTATACACTAAGCTTTAACTTATTTCAAAAAAATAACAAAAATCATTTACTGAACACTTATCTTTCTAGAAAACATCATGTCAGACTTGTTGCCGAATACTTAAAGATGCATACCTTTGAGGAATGCATACCTCAAAGGTGTTTACGAGCCAGTGTACAAAGCAGGCATGTGCATAAACAGAATACAGGCAAATGAGCAAGTGAGATCATCAAAGTATTAAAATATTATGAGAACACAAGGGACAAGGAAATTAATTTTGATTGCTATGATTAGGAAAGGCTTTCTGGAAGAGATGGTGTAAGTGAGCAGCTAATTTTTAAATTAGTTTACAATCCTTTCAAAAAGAACAGTTTTTCCCACTTGAGAGAGATTGTAAGAAGGCAATAAAACAGTTTCACGGGGAACACATGTAGAATTCATTTCAGATTGATGAACCTCTCTGAACTCAATGGTGGTATAACTTAATGGTTAGGAACATGTGAATTGATGTATGAAAGACCAAAAGTTGGATCAAAATCCTCACTATCATATTTTCCCACTTCTGTGATACAACCACATGGTTGATCCATTCTTGTCTTCTCATATTTAAATGAGTTTAATTAAAATGAGCCTAATAATAGTACTTCACATAAAGGATTTGCCTTGGAGATTGCATACATCTGACATAACTGTATAACACACACACACACACACACACACACACACACACACACACGGGGCGGGGGGCAGGGGGAAAGACTAGGAGAATGAACATTCCTAACCTAAAATTTGAATGAAATAAGAAGTACTGCAGAATCAGAATCACTTTGAGCATTGACATGATGCAACAAGCAGAAAATTCCATACCTGATTTCATGGGATATGTCACAGTTAAAATGCAGGAATATTAAAAATATTGTATGATTTTACCTTAGGCGTATCATCAATCTGAAACCAAATTGAACTCACTCACACTTGGGCCTCATGTCACAATATATCTTATGCATATACAAATATTTTCAAATCTTCAAACTACTGTGAAGCTTTAAACACTGTAGTCTCAGTATTTCTTTTATGTCTATTTGTTATGTGCATTTATTCACAAAGATAGTGTTAGGTCTCAAAGAAACCAGGGACAAAGGACTCAATTGCCTATTTAACATATCAAAGTAGAAACTGACCAATCTCTCCCAGTCCCAGCCACCTCAGCACTTTTCACCCCCACAGTTACCCTAAACCTCTCTAGCCCAATGAGCTTCACTTTCTTTCCCCTTGCTTATCTTTCCCATATAACTTCTTACTTACTTTCTCTCTTGGCCTCTAGGTTCCTCTCTCTTCCTCTCTTGCCCCCTCCCCTTCTGCCTTTCATGGCCTGATCTATTTTATGGCCCCAGTTTAATCTGGACTCCTCCAGATGCCTCTGGCTGTTCTCTCCCTCATATCTACAAAAAAATGTTTTCCTCAACCATATCTAGAAGTAGTCATGTCCTCATTTTCATTCATACAGGATCTCATCTATCACAGGTTGGCTTCGAACCAGAATTTCCATGACCTTCACTTCAGTCTTTTACTAATAGTCTATCCTTCATTTCCACTGTGTTCCATCATTACAAATCTCCACTTGCCCTTGTGTACATGAACTTCAGTTGCACACTCATGGGTTTTTTCCACTAGTGTAATAGTTCATGAATAAATTTTGCCTGTACATTATTTGGCTCTGATTTTCTTTGATAACTGCTGCTAACATTACTATTTAGTTGCCATTTCTAATTTTTATTGTGCATACATTACCTCCTATTAATGTTCTAATTTAATTTAAAATCCCCCAGATCACACTGAACAGCCTAGAGTCTTGTTGCTGGTTGGACAAAGTAATCTACTATGGAACTACACCCTTGAATGAAAAAGAAATAAGAGAGAGAGGAAAGGAAATATGACTGCTTATAGATATGGTAGAGGAGAAAATTTATTAAAAGTATGTGGGAAAGCATAGCCAGAGGCAGGGACATCTGGGAGAGTTTAGAGAAGACTTCACCCTGAGCCAGGCCTTGTGGGGAGGGGAGGAGGGAAAGGTGAGAGAGAGGACCAGGTGCAGCAGCCAGAAGGCTGAAAGTTACAAAGAGAGCAATCAACCAAAATGGTTTGATTATATAGCAGAGAGCAACACAGCTCCCTGGGCTGGAAACTAGAGGTTAGGGGGCAGGGAATGCCAGCCACACCCTGTAACAGGGAGGGACTGATGCAAGAAGAACCTTGAGGCCAGATCTGCTTTGATATGCTAAACGGGCACCTCAACCATTGTCCCAGGTTTGAAACTTAATAATCCCCACCCCAAGCATATTTATTTTTTTAAGAAGCAATGATAAAGTATTTGGATTTTGAAAACAATTTTCTTTTCAATGCAAACATTATGTCCATGGGTCTACCCATCTCCCCTTAAGAGAAAAACAATTCTATACTTTCTCTTATTCAAGCTGTTAAATGAAACAAAAAATTCTTTGTTTGAATTTCGTAATTTTTTGCAGATTGGACAGAGTCAGCTGTGGTAACACTTTCTCCAGTAAAGCATGAAATTCTGCAATATCCAATCATTAAAAAGGAAAAAAAAGAATCCTTGTTCTTTGTTTTTGTTTTGTCAATTCCATATGGCATTTGATTTACAAAGAATGGATTGTCTTTCCACTTAAAACCTATTACTGGCTTGTGCTACAAGGCTACTATGTACGGTGTGATACATCTGGCTGAATTATAACTGAATTTTTCATCGATTTTAAAATATTCTCCTAATAGAGAAGTGTAATAAAAATTAACATAATGAAAGTGCTGTGGTGACCCCAAATCTGTTCTGAATTGTCTGCAAAGGACAATGTGCTTCCTCAGTAACTTGATTTGTAACTACTTCAAATGACTCTCCCTCACACTATGAGGAAATCCCAGGTGTTGATAGTTAGTTGACAGGGTGTTAATGTCATTAACATTCTGTCATCTCTTCTTGTCAATGTGTTAATGGTGCTCCTGCTGCTCAGTCACTCTCGGTTCTGCAGTTGGGGGAAATGATTTAGCTAGCAGTCAATCAAAAAGCTAAACTGATTTTGGGCCAGAGACAGCCTTGCCATTGACAAAATCTCTGTGAGTACATGTGGTAAGAAATTTGTCAACAGAGTATAAGCAGTAAGGTCAACACTGAGATTAATGTGCCTTGTTAGACAGACGTAGATGTCTAACACAGCACATACATAAAAGTAGAAGAAAGGAGGGCATGGTGGTACACAGCTCTAATCCCAGCACTCTAGAGGCAGAAGCAGGCAGATCTCTGTAAATTGGAGGTCAGCCTGGTCTATGTAGAGTGGTTCAGGCAAGACAAGGCTATGAGACAGTGTCTCAAAAACAAAACCAAAAACAAGCAGTTTGACTAAAAGTACAAACATCTCTCTTTCTAGGAATGAGTTTCTTTCCTGCCTGAAAAATCCTGGCACAGTAACTAAAATAATTCTTTCATGAGAGCCTGAGAAGGAAAGAAGGGGGAAAGGGAGGTGATGAGAGCAAATACCATCTATCAGGTCTTAGAGCATATTACCACAAAGCAGGATGCTTTAGGAAACCATTGTGAGCTGAAGGAAAATTAGGAAGGCCACAGAAACAAGGTCTTTTAGCCTTTCTCCTGACTTAGCCCAAGGATGCAGATCAGTGTAAGTAAAATTCACCTCCCTCAACCTATAAAAACAAGGAAGGTTTTGCTTTCACCACAGGTGAAAGTCGCCTGTCTATCTTGCTTCATAGTGTATCTTGAGTGCCAGCTATCAATAGATACACACGGAAGAATCTTGTTAAGCCTCCCCTCCCTATACATGATTTACAACATTTCATACCACTTTTATCTAATCATTTTTCTCTAGAACTAGACACTGTTTTCATCAGACAGTATGCAAATGGACGTTTCCTCTGGAGCCTTCATGTCTGGAAGGCTCCTTTGACACATAAAGCAGTTAAACAAATTTCTCATGTTCTTCTCTTGTTAATCTGTCTTTGGTTACAGTTATCAACCATCAATCATATCACAGGTATGCAAAAATTATTAGGTTTTCTTTTCTAAACAAAGAAACGAAAGGAACAACCCAACTCTTTCACAATTACAGTGCTGGCCAAGGTTACAATGTTGCATATAATATCAATGACACCACAGGTCTTGGAAGAAAAGGCCTACGATTGGCAAATTCATTCTCAGAGCACTATCTCATGTCTCTCAAGCATGGGTTATTTTTCAAAGAATAGCTAGAAGGCTATGGATTCTGAACCGCAGGTCACCAATATCCTCAGTAGGCTTCAAATACAGACACAGACCTCCCGGTAACTTTAAAAGATGAAGAGAGAGGACCTTTGAAATGAATTAAGAATGTGGGACTACAGAAAGTAACTTTATGAGTTACTGAAGTTATCCTGACATAACTGTAGAAACATACATAGGTATAGCTAATTTTATCAGTAGAGATAGAAGTTATTCCTCACTTAATAAACAGGAACTTTAAAAATACCAAATATATAAAATTAGGTCATCTGACAAATAGAAAACACTCAATCAATGAGAGTTAATTATCAACACTAATTATTTATGAGTTTCCATCCTTAATCAAGAAGCTATCTTCAGTTGGTACCTGCTTAGAGAGGAAAATTTGTGTTCTCCAATGTTGTCTTGTGGTGATGTTTTGTTTGTGCTATAACAAGTAAAGCTTGCCTGAGGATCAGAGTGTGGAGCGAGTCACTAGTTAGTAGTCATAGAGGCCAGGCAGTGGTGGTCCACACCTTTAATCCCATCGTGGGGAGACAGAGGCAGAGATATCTCTATGAGTTCAAGGCCACCCTGGGCAACACTAGATTGATTCAGTCTCAAAGAGAAACAGCTACTTTAATCCCAGTACTTGTGAGTAACATGCCTTTAATCCCAATACTAGGGAGGCAGAGACAGGAAAGGATATGGCTGGGCAGAGAGAGGAATATAAATTGGGAGGAGACAGAAGCTCATCATATTCAGTCTGAGGACTTGCAGAGACAGGATACCCCATTCTGTCTGAGGAGTTGGTAGAGGTTCTTACTCTGCTTCTCTAATCTTTCGGATTCTACCCCTATATCTGACGTGGGGATTTTATTATTAAAATCAATTAGAATTTGTGCTACACTTCAAGATAGGTCACATACCCAGAATTAGATGGCCAAAACAAAACAAACTCAAAGGTATTTTTACAGACCTTTTGTTTCATGTTGCTTTGTTCCATCATTTTTTTTTTTTGTCTCACTGGCCTTTTGCTTATATAATTTGGTTTTCAATTTTGTGTTTTTGTGGGGTGTTTTGTGTGTGCACATGTTTGTATTTATTGTTTGTTTTTTTAAAGAGAGAGAAAGAAAGGTTATGGAATTGGGTGGGTAGGGAAGTAGAGAGGATCTGGGAAAAGCTGGTGGAAGAGAAATGCCTAATCAGAACATTGGATGACAAAAATTGTTTTTCAACATAAAACAGCAAAAAAAAAATGGAACAAAAAGCCAAAACCAACCAATCCAAAATCAAAACAAAACCACACTATTCAATGATTATTAAAAAAAGAAAAGCCTAAATAAAATCCTAGCAACCTATTTATTTCAACTCCCAGTCTAAGGACTAATAGATAGATACACAGCTTGGTCATACAGGACTTGGTTAACATGCAAGTAATTTAGAGCTAGATCCCCAAAACAAAAACAAAAAAAAACCAAACAACAACAACAAAACTTCCAAGACTAGGGTTGTAATGAACATGTTAGGCTTGAAGTACAAATATTTCCATGAAAGATGGTTGTTCAATTTTATGGTTATATATAAATGTGCATGCTGAATCTATTTATTTTCCTTTTTTGGAGACTCATGCAGCTTATGCTGGTCTTGATTGCCCAATACGCTTTCCATCACCTTCCAACTGCTAGGATTACAGATCTGGACACTATGTTTGGCTCTTTGTTTATAACCCATAAAATTAATTTCATTTGTTTTGTTTTTATCATTTTGGCGATATAGAAAATTCAACCCCAAATATGGCACTTAATGTTATTTATGTCTTCCATTAGGACTGGAGGGGAAAAGGGGAGGGGGAGTGGGGGAGCGGGAGGGAAATGGGAGGAGCGGAGGAGGTGGAAATTTTGAATGGTACTATTTATAATGCAATAATAAAAAAATTAAATGTGAAAACAATATCTGAGATTCATAAGTAATAGAAATTTCTCATAGTTCTGGAGGCAAAGAATCTAGGACGAAGACACCAACAAATTAATTTCTGCTGGTAATGGTTTATGCCTTACTGCTGTGTTCTCCTAGGGTGGAGTCCCAAAAGAACAAAATGGCCCCTCTCTCTCTCTCTCTCTCTCTGTGTGTGTGTGTGTGTGTGTGTGTGTGTGTGTGTGTGTGTGTATGGGGGGAATCTGCTGGTTTTTTTCTCTAGTGTTTTTATGAGGAACAAATTTCACACATCAAAGAAGAGTTCTTATTCTTACAACTAATCACTTTCAAAAGGCACCACTGCTCTATACTGTTACACTGCAGATCATGTGTCAACAGAAACTATGGATGGGACACAGATATGCAGGCCATAGCAAGAGGAATAATGAGAGGTATAAACTGAAGGAGAATAAGGTAAACTCAGAGGACAGAACCTTCTGAAGTAGGTCACAAAAACTCTAATTGCCTAACTCAGGAGCTGGCCATAAAGAAGCTACAATAATCACTCTCCTTGTCTTTCCTAGTCCTTCCACATGTGACAGGTGTCTTGCCTTCTACTTAGAGGTAAACTATGTTATGTAAAGAAGGCAAGAAGTATCTAAACAAACATCTTGCTAGATCATTTCTCACCCCTCCAATTAATTACAGTTGGATCACATCCTTTCATCTTCAATTTGGGCTTCTATGTAACTGTCCATAAAAAAGCCAGTTCTCCCCCATTTTTTTTTCAGAGTGCTCCCTCCAATAGCAGGTAACACATTTATTAACTTTATAGATCCTCTTTTAATCTGTCTTTTTATAGGCGTGTTAAGTCATGCATTGTACAATGGGAGAGAAAGGAGATTTTTTTCTTCCCTACACTGTTTTATTCCGAGTCAGAAATAAACAATTTAGATAGAAAAGGAGAAACAAAACTGACATTCTTGGTTATAAAGCTGTTGGCTTCAAGAAGCTAGAAGTAGGGCAACTACACTTACAAGAGAACATTTCTTTTTAAATTTTTGAGACAATGTCTTATGATATAGCTCAGGTTGGACTGGAACTAATGTTAATACTCCTGCTACAGTCCTAAAACCACTGGGATTTCAAGCTTGGATCACCACACTGGTATCTTGAGGTCTATCTAGTTTTCTAGCT
Organism: Ondatra zibethicus; assembly: GCA_004026605.1. Taxonomy (NCBI): domain Eukaryota; kingdom Metazoa; phylum Chordata; class Mammalia; order Rodentia; family Cricetidae; genus Ondatra; species Ondatra zibethicus. Next base: position 2,358 of record PVIU01003010.1, on the reverse strand, counting down.
TTAAACAAAACAAACAATTACTTTAGAATATATGGATCATAACTTCTAAAATTGACCATACATTTTTTACATGCAAGATCTAAAACAGTGATTTAATGCTACTTAAATACTTGATAATATTTATATGGAGAATTCTTTAGAAATAATAGTAAGGAAATCTTACTATTTCTTAACAATATTATTCTAGATGGGGAAAGTCAAAGAAGGGGTTTGGATTTCCTAATTCCCAATGACTTTCCAAACAATTACTGAGTGTCTAGAGTGTGCTGGGTGGTAGATATTTGATAGGTACATATAATCTCTGGTAAAGGAACAGTATATAGAAAGAATATAAATGCCAGACTTCCAGCATATTAACGTTGAGCTTCCAATTGTGTACACTGCAGTAGTCAATGGGCTGACAATGTCTAGATATACTAAGCATCGATTTAATGTTGTGAAAGAGTAATGGTAAGCATGAGGCAGTTGGACATAGCCTGACTTGGTAATCTAGTGACGATTCAACTCACATGTTCAGCAGCCATCCTCATAGTGCTGTTGCTATTTACAGAGGCCATAGACACAGGAGTGCTGTCCCTGTCCATTTTTTTTTCATATTCTTTTATTTTTTTTCATTCAAAAGAAATTTACATTTCCTCCCCTTCTCCCAGTACCCTCCCGCTCCCTCCCACCCCTCCTCGGTCCCCCTGTCCATTTTTTTTAACTCCAAGTTCTTACAGAAAGATTATAGTTAGTTAGGTAAAGTACTGACATATTTGTGCTGTAGTTACTTAAAGGGTCAGTGATCTGAAACAAAACTATTGGCAGATGACAGAACCATGCAAAGTCCTATATCACACATGGGAACATGGTACTCATTGTAAAACAGAATCCAGAGGGCAGAGAGATGGCTCAGTGATTATGAGAACTGAATATTCTTCCAAAGGACCTGGGTTAGGTTCTAATGTCCCATGTCAGCCATGTTTTTCATCTCTTTGATCTTTGGACAGAAAAGAATCAAAAATACTCAAAATACAGCATACATGTGATCTTTTTGCATTTTGCTTCTATCTTTTTAGAAGAGTGAACTTCTCACTAAGCACTCCCAAAGAGTTCTGAACAAGACTAATCTGAGCAATAATTTCACTAGTATAATTTATTAGTTCAAAATTTTTAGCACACTAATATCCTCCTTTTCTGTAATAAATTACCATATTTTTCTTGATATGAACTGCAAGGTGAGAGTCCTATACATCTTACTACATTTCCAATCCCCTTGTGGACAAAAAGTCACACTTGAGTAGCACTTAAATGAGAATAGTTGTTCATCTGTAACATACAGATATAGAAGGTTGTGGATTTCTGAGAAATAAAATAGAGAGTTCAGGCCAAGCTTCTGAGGTTTTCAAATTTGTTTTTTCTTTCTTTCTTTCTTTCTTTCTTTCTTTCTTTCTTTCTTTCTTTCTTTCTTTCTTCCTTCCTTCCTTTCTTTCTTTTCCAAAATGAGCAACAATTACTCAATGTTGCATGCTGTTCTATGAACATAAGCCAATTGTAAAAGAAAATACACCATAAAACAAGGAGATCTCAAACTGACTTTAAAAAAATAAGAGACAAGTGTCAAAATTAAAAAGTGAAAAACGTATGCTTCCGGCCAATGGACAATATGACATATTTGAAATAAAAATAAGTCTAATCACCAACGAAGTGTAAGGTTGACATTAAGTATTCCAATGTTGCCAGTTATATAACCCAAGGCTAGACCAGGACTTCCTGCTTGTAATGGTTCACAAACTTGTCCATCCAATATTCCTATTAACAAATATAGCATCACTAAAGGATCACGCAGCATTGCTTTATGAGGCAAAAAGTAAGAGTGGAAAATAAATTTTTATATAAATGCCAAGTACCAGTCTTAAGTAATTCTTAGGCTTAGCACCATAACGCCTAAGCTGGTTAAGAAAGAAACACAGGAGAGGAGAAAAAGGCGATAAATTTAACCTTGAAAGGTGACTGCCATACAGTTGTTGAAGGAATTTACTTATTATCTGATAAAGAAATTGCAGTATTTATTCCCTCTAGAGATATAAACTAGTGAATCAATCTTCAGTTCAAGATACTTATTTAAACCCAGAGAGGAGGATATAGCTTTTACTTCTGAAAATCCAGAATAAAAAAATTATAATAAAGAACAGCTCTGAATGTAGTTTATCTTCAAACAACAGCTTGAACATTAAACAATTCAAACTAAATGTAGTTTCTCACATTCTCCTTTAAAATACATATATACATACATATAATTTACCAGTATATTGCATGTAAAATATGAATTTCCTAAATGTCAATGTAGCAAGAAATATTTACTTTTTCTTTCCTATA